>JADKXX010010914.1:0-28835 GCA_017310255.1 Butorides virescens | reverse complement strand
GGGGGGGTTCAGCCTGGAGCAGAGGAGGCTGAGGGGAGCCCTCATCGCTCCCTACAACTGCCTGAGAGGAGGGGGGAGCCGGGGGGGTCGGGCTCTGCTCCCAGGGAATGGGTGATGGGATGAGGGGGAATGGTCTGAAGTTGTGCCAGGGCAGGGTGAGGTTGGGCCTGGGGAACAATTCCTTCCCCAAAGGGCTGTCAGGGGCTGGAAGGGGCTGCCCAGGGAAGGGGTCGAGTCCCCAGCCCGGGGGGGATTTAACAGCCGGGCAGGGGCGGTGCTGAGGGCCAGGGTTTGGGGGTGGGATGGCAGGGGTAGGGGGGTGGTTGGGCTGGGGGAGCTTAAAGGGCTTTCCCAACCTAAACGGTTCTGTGATTCTATGATTAATGTGAGCGGATTAATTTTGATGCCGGGTTTGGTTCCATCGCGTGCTGTTCCCTCCTGCCCTCTTGCAGCCTCGCTTTCCTTGTAAAATAGCCATTTTGTGTGCCTTCAGTTACTGAATTCCACGTTGATGCTCCTTTTTCGTACTGGTATTTCTCCCTCAAACCTTCCCAATCCCACTTTGATGGCAGCTTATGTTTGCGTCGTTTGTGAGTTCCGGTCTATGCTTTCCCGTTGGTTTTATTTTCTTTTCTGAAATAATATAAGAAGCAATAGTTCATTTTTGAAATGCTTTCAGGGTATTTGTCTTACTGGGTGTGATTAAAAGAAAGCTGCATAATTGACTTGGTGAAGTAAATGCTTGGATCTGCTAATGCCCCAGCTCTTTGTAGAAAATTCAAGTTATGTTTGGAGTCCGCAGCAAGTCGTCTTAAAATCCGAATATTTAGGGTGCAACGTCAGCACTATATAAAATTAGGAGATTGATTTGAACCAGCTCATAGTTCCTTACTCTGAGGGCTTTGATTTTCTGGCACTTGCTGGCCCAGGAGGTTGCAGAGGCAAACAGAATCGGGCGTTCAGACAGGGGTTGCACAAATTCATAGGCAGTGGGTGCCTAAACGGGTGCTGGAAGAGCTGTTTGACGCAAGAGGTCTGGATGCTGTCGAAATGTGAGGGGAACAGACCAAAAAAGTGGCGTGATGGGGACGTTCTGCCTAAATTGCATCTTATTGCCACTCGGAGGCAGAACTGGTCGCTTCCAGTGGGCCAGGAATCGGAGCCTGTAGGGTGTTCCATAAGCTTTTCCATCTAGGGTATAAATCACTTGGTAGATCTCTACAAAGCTGGTGGTTAGGGGCAGGGTTTAGTGGTGGGATGGCAGTTAATGGTTGGACTTGATGATCTTAAAGGTCTCTTCCAACCCAAACGATTCTATGATTCTAAATGTGGTTTTAAAGAAATGCACGTATGAAAATGGTGGGGGGAAAATTGTGATAGAAGCAAATAATCACTTGAATAAAATTGTATGGTTTTATTTGGGAGGGTGCGATTTGCTTTTCGAGTGAAAATAATGAACCCGTATCTCTCCAAAACAGCCATTTAAGGTGTATGTTGCGATACCTGTAATGCTCTGTAAAGTAATTAAAATGATGACTTTCAGGTTGTAAAACTTCTCCTTGTTGTATGTGGCACTGGGCGGTAAAGATGACGGTGTAAGGCAGAACGCACACCGCACAGAAAAATAATAATTCTGGAAAAATAGCAAAGGGAGGGCAGGACTGGGATCCTTAAAAAAGGCAGATGTTTAACGTGGCGTTCCTGGGGTGAAGAGAGCGGGATAGTGACCCTGTAGTATTCTAGCCTAGGAAGTACTGAAAATGCAGGGTTTGGTTCTCTTACTAGCTTGAAAAGACCCAAACTCCCCAGTTTTGTGGCATCGAAGAGCGGGTGCGTGGGGCAGAAGCGTGGTCAGGGAGCAGGAGGAGCAGGGATTCATTCGTGCCGTGGCCAGGACCTCCTGCTCGGGAGGGACGACCCCTGGTTCCTGCAGGGTCTGTGAATTTTTTCTGCTTTTTGACTCTTGACAGCCTACACAAAAGGCTGAGCCGTGCCTCCTCTTGCAGCTTCTTTTTCCCGGATAAGATATCAAACCCACCAAACCCACCACCATAAACCATTAATGTGAACCAGTCTGGGGATTCGTACGTATCCAACGCTGAGTAACGCCTATTTTCTCGCTGAACGTCGCTCAGTGCTGATGCATGTGAGATGGGGAATGTTAATTTGACATAATCGTGACTTTTTTTTAAGATCTCATAGAGATTATTTAATATGCAAGTTGGATTTTGGTTTTGTCTTTGCCAGCGTTCAAAGAATAATAAAATGGGATAAGTTCTAGGTGGTTTAGGGAAGGAATTATTTACTACACCATGGTGACATGCATTAAATGTTAACAGACAATATCTTGCAAGATTTACTATAGGAATGTCACTGCTTCTCCATTTTGAGCTATTGAGTAAAAAGGAGAATTATTGCTAGGTATGATGAACAGCAACAGTATCTTGTGCTACGTTTGGCCATAACTCACCATTTACTGCAGGTCACCGCTGCAATGATAATGCAAAGGAAATTAATCTCTGGCCCTGGTTAAATGAATGCCAGCATGAAAAGACCAGCACAAAGGTGCCTAGCGCTCACGTGAGGATCAGCCATTAATAAACGTATTTAAAAGGAGATTCTATAGTCAAGAAATGCTGCGCACGTCGTCTTTCGCTCAGATATGAGCCGAAGGTGCAGAACTTAACTCCTGCCGACGACCCCAATAGTCTAATCCCAAAAAATTCACGTGATCGCAGAGAGGATGGAGAAGACTCCAAAGTCTCGTGAAGTCTTGGCTCTGTATGAAGTAAAGCCCTGGAAATCTGTGGTAAAGCCCTGCACCAAGGAATTGTCAACTTAGACAATGAGGTCAACGTGGTGGAAGAAGGGGTTATTGCGCTCGTTAAGAGATGGGGAATTACTCTTAGGCCCTCAGTTCAGTGAGTTGGTCTCCTGCTCCAAAGGGTGTCTCCCTTCTCCCTGAATGTGAAGGAATTACAGAGGGTCTGGGTAGCTACTTGGCTATGTTAGGCTTTCAGAGCAGTGGTGTGAGTGAAGTATTTTGTCTGGGTCTATCAAAGAATATGCCGGGTCCAGATTCTGAATCCAGTTCTTGGGAATGACCACCCAATACCTTCAGACCATCCTCCTCTTCTGGTGCGTTATCTTTGGACAGAGTCAAGGAGATCCACTCACCTAAGCGAGAATGACCAAGGCTTATCTCACGCTCACGAGATCAGTTGGCCGCTCTAGGTTGGAAAACTTTGCTGCAGCATCCTGGCCCTGTTTCAGGTTTTGCAGCCCACTGAGATGAAGTCACCCTGGTGCCATGGTCCACCACCAGGCCAAATTCCTTCTCTGTCTATTCATGCCCACAGACAGGATGCAAAATTAATCTTCATATGTGTTCATCTCCTTTACGTTCACTGTCCATCTTTTTTCTTCATTCTTCCGTGCTTGTAGCATTCCTGAACGAGCAGAAAAATCAACTGGGGCATCATTTCATCTTTTCCTTTTTTCCGAAATAAGAGTTAGGATGCTTCTCCGTAATTTGCAGACAAGCATTCCACCTCTTGAAAATTTGTTTTGAAAGAAATAGTTGTGGGGATCGCGTATAATAAGGTTCACAAACACGCCTGTCTTCTGCAAACCAACAAGCCATGATACTGTGATTGGCACATAATCAGTTATCAACCGCGCCGTTTTTCTCAGCAAAGGGTGCATGAGATGGTTCTTTAGGTGGAAATGTACTTGTTCAACTGAGACAGATTTTACGGACCGTGAAAAATCTAAGTTAGGCTTTTCAGGAGAGGGTGAAGGAGAGAGAGAGAAAGCAACCATCAGTAATTCTTTTCATCGTCCTTCCGTATAGCGCTAAATACCAACTGTGAAATAGCCCAAAGAGAACTTGGCCGTATAACCAACTGCTGCTTGTGGAGAACAGGTTTTATTCTGGCCCTTCGTTGGAGCTCAGGAGTTGTTTAATTTGAGGCTCTGCCATGGAGTAAATTCAGGCCCAGGGGTAAATTTTTGCTTCTTTTGGCCTCATTGCTTCCCCTCTAGAATGCAAATCATGACTGGTTTGGGGCTGTTACGGGTGTTTATTTAAGTGGGGTGGGGTGTGGAGCACGGGCTACCTCATGTCACAGATGACTCTGCTTAGAAAGCCAGTGGTCAGAGGGAGTCCTGATCCTGGATCCTTGGAACGGGTAAACTTTGCGGAGGGGAAGGCTTTTAAGCGTTGTTGTGGAGCACAGCTTTTTTTGAAGGCAGAGAATATGTTTAATAAGTTAGAGAATCGCACTCCCTGCTCCCCCCCCTCCCCCCAGTAAATATCATAAATGGAAATAGTTAATCAAGGTCTGTTCTACCTGGTAATGGGTGATGGGATGAGGGGAGATGGCCTCAAGTTGTGCCAGGGCAGGGTGAGGTTGGCCATTGGGAACAATTCCTTCCCCAAAGGGCTGTCAGGGGCTGGAAGGGGCTGCCCAGGGAAGGGGTCGAGTCCCCAGCCCGGGGGGGATTTAACAGCCGGGCAGAGGCGGTGCTGAGGGACGGGGTTTGGGGGGGGGATGGCAGGGTTTGGTTAAAGGTTGGACTCGATGATCTTAAAGGGCTTTTCCAGCCTCAAGGATTCTATGAAGACAATAAAAATCTCAGGTATCAAAGAAATTCCCAAGTTTGCCCTATTCCCAGTGTTCTCTCTGAAACCTGTCTTATTTCAAGTCTTTGATAAATTTAGCAAGGAAGAGCTGCGCCTAAAATGATGTTGTTCTCTTTTTCCTTTACATCAAGAAGCAGAAATAAAACTGTAGCTGCTTATAGGCGATCAAATATAGTAATAATTAGCGTTCAAGTGCTAATTTATATTTATAGACAGTCGTTATGTAGGTCTGTTCCTGAAAGTGGGGGAAGAAGCGTGGGAGGGGAGTACAGCTGACGGAACTCCGAGTAGCCTGATGGATTTTAAGGGAGGTGCCCAAGTTTACACTCACACTCACAGAAGTGAAGCGCTGAAGGAAGCGCTTGTATTTTGAGAAATACCTGCGAGCTGCAAACAGCCCAGCAAAGGGGCAAGGGACAGATTTTGGCAAGCATCATGTAGTTGCCACTGGGAGATGCTCGCAGCCAAGGCGATTCCAAGCACCTCAACCTCAGCCAGGCTTTTGGCCTTACTGGAGTTAAGAAATATTTGGAAATTTTTCTGATTCAGCCTAGAAGGAATTCAGATCTTAGTTCACCTGATGTAGCCTGGTTCCTCTGAAGTTCGTGGTCCTCTCTGATTGCTGCGAACGGACGGTCCAGCCTGCTGAGCGGGGTTCAGAATGCGACTCTGCATCTGGTTCTTCCCTGCACCGACCTTTGGGAATGGCCCAGCATTAGGTGGTCAGCTGGCCTTTCCCTTTGAATGAGACGCTCCGAACTCACTCATTCGAGCTTTCTCTTCCTCCAGCGACTCTGTTGGTTTACTTTACCAGTTTCACTTGGACCCCTTGCCAGTACACAGGGTTTCAGTGAATTTGAGTGGCCTAGACTGGTGGGGTCTGAACCCTTGGCTCTGTCACACGACTCGGTTTGGCTCCACCTGAGCCTCTCCATCCCCCTTTGAGCTCTATCGAGCGAGGAGAATCCCTTTTCACACTATTTAGCTATCTTATTTATTTAGCTTTTTGGAACAGGGACCACCTCTGAGTTTGCGCTCTATCCCAGCTGAGATTGTTAACTCCAGTACCGAGTCCTCAAAAGCAGCCTGGAGATTCCAGGCACTTGAAACGAAGCTATGAAAGCCGTAAGATCCTTTTCTAGGTCCCATGGAAAATAACAGCACGGCGCGTGACCGAGACCGCTGTTGGAATCAAGTCTCCAGCACTCGAGGAATTGGGGTGAGCAGCGTGAACGAGAAGGGTGCCAGCTTGTCTGGCCAAGAGCGGCGAGCAAGCGGGGTCAGCACCAAGGCAAGCCCGGTGGGGCTGGTATCTCCTGGCGTTGCGGCCAGCAGAGCTTTCCTTGTTAAAGGCGAGCTGAGGTCAGCACGGGTAGACGGCACTTGGAACAAATTGCCAACTGGTAAACGACTCCGAGATGGAAAGCTGGATTTCAGGCGTGTTAGTACAGACAGACACTCATGTTCTCTTTAATGGGCTTCTCCAGACTACCCATCTCGTACAGATCACCCGTGAAACGTCTTCCTCAGCTTATTACTTTATTTTCTGCCAGTCGTACTCATTTTTCCTGGCACTGAGCCTTTCCTGCGAGTTATTATCTGAATTACGCTGTATTGCAGCTATCAACCAGTTGCTTGTCTGGATGCTCTCGCAGTAAAAGGGACCCTCTCCCGCACTCAGCACCCCCATCCTGCCACTTCAGCACACGGCTGCGTGCTGCTGGGGCCCCAAACCTTCATTAAGCTGAGAGCAGAGGTGGCTGAGCACGTAAGGAAAGTGGGAGTCCGGGTGGGTTTGTGGCTGCTGATGCTCCTGGAGCTCCTGTTGGAAACTCAATGGAGTCCAAGCTCATCAAAGAGAGTCCCGGTAGTCAAGCAGGACAAAAGAGGTTCTTGGCTATCGCAGAGATACCCCTAGGCACTCCCAGGGGGAGAAGTTATTAAAAGTTTCTTAATTTATTTCCTTTTATTTGTTTTCTGCATTCATGTTACAAAGCAAAAGTGTTCAGGGGACTAATCGAAATGATGATCAAAGAAGATCAAATGATGATCAGTGATGACCAGGATGATCCAAGGACTAGGAAGGCTCTCTTAGTTGCATGAGTGTAGGCTGAAAGAACGGGGTTTGTTCAGCCTTGAGCAAAGGAGACTCCGAGGGGATCTCATCACCGCGTACCAGCACCTACAAGGTACAGCACCTACCAGTAGCTACAAGGAAGATGGAAACTCCCTTTTTACAAGGAGTCACATAGAAGACAAGGGGGAATGGACACAAGTTTCTCTTGGGGAGATTCCAATTGGACACGAGAGGGAAATTTTTCACCATGAGAACAGTCAACCATTGGAATGATCTCTTCAGGGGAGGGGTTGACTCCCCACAGTGGACACTTTTAAGCCTGTGCTGGGCCATCTTGTCTAGACTGGGCTCTTGCCTAGGAAGGTTGGCCCAGATGATCCTCGAGGTCCCTTCCCACCTGGGATTCTGGGATTCTACGAAATGGGAGATGCTGGTTCAAGCTTTCCTGCAGATTTCTTTGGTCATGTTGGGTAAGTCATTTAGTTCTTTTCTTGCAAGCCCTAAAGGAGGGATGAAAATACTCCCCTTTTCATGGGAGGATTTGGGCCCTGTGGCTGTGATGACCAGAGGAGTATCTTAAATTCTTACTCGTGTACTGGGAGCAACCAAGGACAGCTATAACTGATGCAGATTTGTTACTGGCAGCTGTGACGATACCGTGTCCTTCCCTTCCCTCCTCGGTTTGAGGGACTCTAGGCAGTGAATGCACAAGGGAACAAGAGGCAGTCTTGCACTCAAAACCCGGGGAAGTGTTAATAGACTTGAAACAAAATGGGTGGCCTCCAGTAACAGATATGTAAAGGCTGCCTCCGAAATGTTTTACAGCGTCGTATGAATACTGTAAGAGCTCTTCAGAGCGCAGGCAGTGTGACGGGGCTTTCTGGAGATCTTCTCTTCAGCGGCGTTTGTCATGAACCTCGGAATAATGCATGATGCACTTGGAGAACAAAGGGAATTCTCTACTGAGTTTCAAAGCAGAGATTTTTTCACAGTTACAGCTGCTCATAGGGCAGGCTGTGGGTTACGGTGTCTGAGCAAATGGCTGGTTGTGCTCTCTCAGGTCGCTTGGCCGAGAACCTGTTGAGATGAGAAGAATGGTACCCACCTCTGCGCCGCGACTCCAGCGAGGCCTGAGATGAGTTGGGTCCCCCCTTTCCTTTTCAGTGGGCGCTCTCCCCGGTTACAAAGCCGCTTGCTTTTACTGCCTCATCCTTGGATGAAAATTTCAGCAGCCCTGGGCGAGGAGGAGTCGCAGGGTATGAATATTACAGAGGGATCCTTTGAGCTCTTGTACGGATCGCGATGCCCTGATGAAACAAGACTTGAGGATTAGCTGGGGAGCCTCTTAAACGTGCAGATTCGCATATTTTAAATATAAGTCTGTGCAGTATGGCTTAATGCATGCTTAGGCAGACATTGCAGGCAATGTTACAGCAGAAGCGGAGGTGGAAATGGGGACTAATAACACCTTTGTAATATTTTAAAAGGAAATTGAGGCTTGTGTTTAAATTTTTTAAAAGCTCATGTCCCGTGTTTATAGGCGGCTTGTGCCCAGGTGCAGAGAGGTACTGATGGTTCTTACAAGCCTGGAAACCCATTTTCCACTGATTTCACCATCTGCAGTCATGCAGGTGAGCCTGGACCGAACACGAAACGGCTCCCAGCTGGATACCTGCCCCACGCTGCCGTTCATTCCAGCACGGTTCATCCGTGCCCGAGCCGTGCGGGGCAACCACAATCCGGCAGGGAAAGAGGGAGCAGGACGGAGAGCTTGCACCCCGAAACACAGGTCTAGAGCCTCAGCTGGCAGGGCTTGGCAGAGGCACGGCTGACGACAGTCACCGTCCTTTGAAGCCTTGTTGAAATCAGTGCAGCGAATACCGGCCGGCGCAATCAAACATTTGGCCAGTCAAAGCCAACCTGTTTGCTTTGCAGTGAGCCAGCACGCGGGCTGTGCCTGGAAAACACTCGCGCCGTTTTCTGTAGCTTTGGAAGAGGGAACGGCACGAGGACGTAAAGGGGAAATGTATGGAAAAAAACAGCTGAGACTCTTGGGGAAGGTACACACTAGAGATTTTTTTTTTTTAATTTGTTTTATTTTCCTAAGGAAAAATATTGAACTGATTTTTCTTGCAGATCCTTTTTTGACTTGTGTTTGTTTTCCATGCTCGAAGATAAGCCCAACTGGCTACCAAAGATGCTCTATTTCTCTTCTGGACTAGCAATAACCCTCGCTGTTATCACCCTGACTTTTCCCATTTGGCAGCAGTACAAGCCACGTAATTACCTAAATACCTCTCCTCTCCCTTTTCCTATCTGTTCTGTTTGTATCTGTACTTTGTTAAAGATTGGGTTTTTTTTTTTTTCTTTTTTCTTCGTGCTAATAGCTTTGCAGAGTCCTCTGGAGGTCAACCTTCCGAGCTGTGCTCAACAAGAGCGGTGGCTCTCCTCGCGCGGGAGAAAAATGACCTCAGTAAAAGCCATTCATCCCGGAACAAAAAAGTGGTGAATCTGGGAAACCATTTAGACTTTCCTGTAGTGTTTTCCTTCTAGCACAGAGGGAATTTTCATTTGCTCGACGCCGTTATCTTTGTGCTGTCTGACATGTCATTTTCACTCAAATTAAGGGGGAAAACGATAAAACGAACCAGAAATTCTAGTTGAGAGCCTGGGGAGAGGCAGAAGGATTCATAGAATGGTTTGGGTGGGAAGGGACCCCTAGAGGTCACCCAGCCCAACCCCCCTGCAGGGAGCAGGGACACCTTGAACCAGATCAGGTTGCTCACAGCCCCATCCAGAGGAATCCATCGTCGAGGGGGCTCGGAGGCGAGGCTTTCTCAGAAAGGGGAGAAAGTTGGTTGAAATAAGTGGTGGAGCTGGAAATGGTTCCCCAATTCTCTCGCTCTCCGGCCTGTGTTAACTCTTTGGTATTTGCAGGCTACGGCTCAGTCCGCCCCGTACTGGACCAGCGATGGGAATCGCAATCTCATTTTTTTCCAACAACCTTGGCTGTGTCTGCATAAAACTTGACAACGTGAAATAAACCCAACAAAGGCCCTTGATAGCCCCGGGAAGGCCATTTATTAACGTCGCGCTGTGTGCGCAGTCCATGTACAGCGTAGACGCCGTATGTAATTAAAAGTCTTAGAGCTGGAGCACCCTGTGATTAATGCCGTAGGTGGGCGCTTCGGCTCCTAACGCTGATGGGAAGCGACTGGCTCTAAACGGCGAGCGGTGCTCGGGTACCTCAGGAGTAATAAAGGTTGCTCTCGGCGTATCGCGTGATTTCCTTGACTCATTAATTATAGCTGCCCAAAGTGGAAAGTTTATAATTAAACATATAGTTTACTCTTCTACTTTTGGCTGCAGTAAATTAAGGTAATTAGATTTCTTTTCGATTAAGCATACGGAGCCGTTTCCAAAGCGCACAGGTGCGGGGGATGAGGAGGGTGCTGCGCAAGGGAGTTTGCCTTGAGCTCGTCTGAGATCCGGCGCGGAATCACGTCGTGTTTGTAATCAAACTCGTTCAGTTCAATCGCCTTCCTAGGCGGGATTTGACTCGGAAAAAGGAGAGGGATAGCGTGGATAGGCAGCTTCGCTTGTTTGGCAGGCTCTCCTCTTGGGATGAAGCCAGCCCCATTTCCCTTACCGAAAAATTGAGTTGCAGGTAAGAGCGTTTGAATTGAAAACAGCAGAACACGCCATTAAAATAAATAAATAAATAAATAAATAAATAAATAAATGCAGGTGTTCCGGTGCAGGCGTGTGTAGCTAAAAGAAGGGTTATTCGTGGTATATGTTAAGCATATGGTAGGTTACCTGTTCGTAGCTACTGCCGTGATACCGGAATGTTCATAATTCAGTTTTGGGTCCCTCACTCCCAGAAAGACGTTGGGTTGCTGGAGCGTGTCCAGAGGAGAGCCACAAAGCTGGGGAGGGGGCTGGAGCCCCAGGCTGCTGGGGAGCGGCTGGGGGAGCTGGGGGGGTTCAGCCTGGAGCAGAGGAGGCTGAGGGGAGCCCTCATCGCTCCCTACAACTGCCTGAGAGGAGGGGGGAGCCGGGGGGGTCGGGCTCTGCTCCCAGGGAAGGGGCGATGGGACGAGGGGCAACGGCCTCAAGTTGTGCCAGGGCAGGGTGAGGTTGGGCATTGGGAAAAATTTCTTCTCCAGAAGGGCTGTCAGGGGCTGGAAGGGGCTGCCCAGGGAAGGGTTCGAGTCCCCAGCCCTGGAGGGATTTAAAAGCCGGGCAGGTGAGGTGCTGAGGGCCAGGGTTTAGTGGTGGGATGGCAGGGTTAGGTTAAAGGTTGGCCTTGATGATCTTAAAGGTCTTTCCCAACCTAAATGATTCTATGATTCTACAATCTCTGTGTCCGGTAGGAAAGCATTAGCTCAGCTTTACAGGGAAACTGAGGCACACAGGCTTAAGTCCCTTCTAGTTCACGCAGGAAATTTCAGCAAGGGATTGATCCTGAATCCTTGCCTTTGCCCTTGACTTTGGGCCGCTCTTTTTACCTGCTGAGATGAGCATTTGTTGATTTGGATAAAACACGAACAGAGGGACAAACTGAATTGCAAGCCCTCCTTTTCATTGCGGGTTTTTCGATTGCTCTGTAGGAGTGAATCCGTGGCAAACAAGACAGCACTGCTGGCAGCTTGGCTTGGTGGGTTTGTTTTGCAATTGCTGCTATAAAATGAGCAAGCTCTTTGTGTTATTTTCCAGTATCAACAGCGAGTCCCCCTTTCTTTCACCTGCATTTAATTCAGCGCAGACCTATGTAGAGATACACGTATTTTTGGGCTGCTGTCCACACATGCCTCCATAATCTGGGTCCAAGCAAGTTCCCTCCGCGTGGAATTTTGCGGTTCAGCCTCCTGCGGGGCGTTCCGAGTTGCAGAACCAAAGCACAGAGCACTCTTGGCCGCCGGGTCACGCAGCTGGTTGGCGAAAAACGGAAATAAATGATGGGGCCCTTGGTAGCTCATCTCTCGTGGTGGGCCTGGCCCTCTCTGCCATTGCCAAGAGCTTTTATTTGCGTATTGTCTGGAACTTTGAAGGTTGTAGCTCCGGCGCTTCTGATCCGGGTGCAGTTGAGTCAATAGAAGTCAGACTCATTAATCCTGGCCTGCGGCGAGTCTTCACGGCTGAGAACAGTACAAAATGTCTCCTAATGACTCAAGTAGGGATAGTATGGAAATAAAGGAGTCTGAGTACTTAGGCGGCGTGACCGTGCGTGGTGGCTTGTTTAGTATCGTCCCCCCCCATCGGGTTTTGTTCCCTGTTGCAGGCAGATGATGAGGTGTGTATTGATTACGCGGGAGAGCACTAATGGCATTCGCCTCTTTGCAGAATTAAGCTTGACATATACATAATAATGACTTTGCCAGGCTCTGCCTTTAATGAGCTTTTCCAGGCCCTATTTGCAACTCCGCGAGGAGCTTTATTTTTAGGAAAACCAAAGATAAAGCCGGTTGAGCGAGTTTATTCAGGCGGGGCTTTAGTGCCTGCATTGCTCCACACCCATCTCTGGAAGGCGCCCTAAACGTGGACGAGGGAAGGTGGTGCCGTTGTCTCCCTGTTGCTGTAGGATTTAATGCTGCCGGCGCACCCGGTTGCTTCTCTGGCACCGTGCCCCGAGGTGCCTGCGGTGGCGGCTGCCTCCCCACCCGGCAAGGGTGACAGATCCCTCCCCTCCACCAGGCTTCCCTTGCCCCAACGCTCCCCGGCGTTGGCTGGCCCAAGCAGTCATCGTCTACTTTGCAAGAGCACGACCCGAGGACGGAGCACGCTTCGCCCTTCCTCCCCCCGCATCTGCACCGCCCTAATCACCTTCTGGTAATTGGGCTGTCTGGTAGAAGAGGCCGGAGCCAAAATCATCGCAGTTCGGGGTGGCATTTGTCCTCGTGACCGTGCCAGCAAAGCCCTACTGTTGCTGTATAAAGGAGCAGGCGCTGACATGGGCTGGCGTACCCATCAAAAGCTTTCTTCCAATACCTGTCCTCGGGGAGCGGAAATCAAAGGCACTCTCTTTATCCGAAGGGCTCTAAAAGGGAGCTGAAACATCGATTTCTGTTCTCAAGCAAAGCAGGAGTGTCGCTTTGGCTCTGGGCACGAACCTTATCTCAGTTTCCTCGTTGAGCAGAAAAAAAAAAAAAGCCAGCTCCCTCTATTTTATTTTATTTCTTTGAGGCAGGGAAGGAGAGCAGTTCTGTTGCCGTTGGCTTGTCTCGGAGCGTTGGAGCCAGGCAAGGAGTCCCTTATGTTGTTTTGCCCGATATTGCTAGCCATGGAGGCTTTTTCCATTTCGGGTCTGGGCAGGCGGACTCCGCTGCCAGCCTCACCCTGCTGTCCCCCGGTCGTGTGCTCCTCTTTGCTTCACCAGCTCCATCCCCTGCGAGCACATTTCATTTATATTGGGGATCCTCTTGAACTAAGAGCTGGCATCGGTTTTTATTCTTTACCATCAGTACCTGGGCTGGGAATCATGGATTTTGAACAACTCTCCACTTCCTCACCTCTAAACCAGCTTATTTTTCATTGAAAACACTCAGAAAGTGGCTACAGATGCCAGAAGAAGACCTGGTTCAACAAACATTGAATCTGTAAAAGGAGTCCTATAGATTTCAACACGGCTTCTTTGCATAGCGTAGGCAACGTCGCTTCTCCATCAGCTTCTGTTTTGTTTCCTGGTGCGATTCGAGACGCTGTCTTTAATCTGTGAAGTCCCCCGTGCTGAAATCTTGTAAATTTATTGACGTTCCTCCGCTCAGTCCTGACTGCGGTAAATCTCAGAACGATGCCTGTTCGCATCAGCTTTCAATCCGAGCGGCGTCATTAGCTCGGTTGATCTTGGTTCGTGGGAAGGTTTCCGTAGCGGTGTTATTAGCACGGGCGGGTTAGGCAGGGGCAAACACCTCCTGAACTCGTTAAATATTGAAATGTGTCGCACGCAGAAGGAGAATTGAAAGGAGCAGCGGGGCCGTTCGAGCCTTGTGCCTGTGGGAAGGCAGACAGAGGTTTTCAGAACACGTGCGGGAAGAGAATGGAGAAATCCCCTGGAAGTGCCCGGCGCTCCAAGCAGCCGAAGCGCGGACCTTTGCTGCCTGCAAACCGAGGTCCCAATTTGCCGTGCAACCCCTGGCAAACCTTTCAGCAAACGTGTGACTGTCAGATGAGCTATGTGATCGCGCTTCATCCCGTTACAGCAGGGAAATTATTAAATGGTGGCAGGTTTTTTTATTTATTTTTTTTTAGGCTGGCTTTTAAGAGAGGCATTGTACAGCTCTCTGCTGTGCCAAGCCGTCGCGTGAACGGTGGCTTTTGAAGGCGTCTGCACAAGAGCTTTAGCAGGGGGGTTGGACTGGGTGATCTCCCGAGGTCCCTTCCAACCCTTGCCATTCTGTGAAGAGCTGCCATCAACCCTGCAAAAAATGGAGGGGGGCGCTGGGTTTCCGTAAGCGCGGCCTGCGTGGGAAGCGATGGTCAAGCAGTCAATTACCGCGTAACGCTCGGGATTTTTCTCGGTGCGAGGAAGTTGGGCTGAAGGCTGGAGCACGCAGCCCGTGTCTGTGTGTCGGTGGCACCGTACGTTACAAGATCATACAATCATCGAATGTTTTGGGTGGGAAGGGACCCCCAGAGGTCCCCCAGCCCAACCCCCCTGCAGGAGCAGGGACACCTTGAACCACATCAGGTTGCTCACAGCCCCGGCCAACCTGGCCTGGAATGGTCCCAGGGATGGGGCCTCCACCCCCTCTCTGGGCAACCCCTGCCAGGCTTTCACCACCCTCACTCTAAAGAATTTCTGCCTTAGATCCAGTCTAAAGCTCCCCTGCTTCAGTTTAAAGCCATCCCCCCTTGTCCTGTCCCAGCTGGCCCTGCTAAAAAACTTGTCCCCCCCTTTCCTCTGGGCCCCCTTGCAGCCCTGACCGGCCGCACTCAGCTCTGCCCGCAGCCTCCTCTTCTCCAGGCTGAACAAGATTTCGGCACCCGATACAAGCAAGGCTGCTTACTCAGCCTAAGAGAAGAGCGACCGCAGTCGGCGATTTGCGTTCGTGCCCCCTATCAGACTCTGTGCATGAGAAAGCACCGAGCGGCTGCTTTATTTAAAGGACATCTGGAAGTGAAACTGAAGTAGAATGGGAGGAGAGGTTTCCAAAATATGCACGGAAGGTCGTCGCGTGGAAAGCTAAATGTCACCTTTCGTCCTCGCCTTAGCGGCGTTACATCTGGAAAAATGTAGCCCTTCAGTTCTGCCACTGAAAATAAGCCGAAGTCAAACAGAAGTCCTTGAGTGCAAACATACGGATCAGAATTAAATTTCCTTCTAACTCCTGGGTAATAGAGTTCTGTCAGAGCCAGGAGTCAATTAAATGGATAAATACGCACATAGTTCACCGACACTTAGCATTTCAGTGGTATTTTGCTGAAGTAAGCACTTAATGCGATTATTGTGTTTCAGCCTGATTTAAGATGACAAGTTTTGCATTTCCTAAATATTAATTAGCCCTGAATTTCTATTTATTTAAACTCCGAGGCAGCAAGTGGGTAGTTGCGTGATTTACCTCCACCTCCTGGGCGCTTGCCTCATCTGGGACATTTGAAATGCAATTCTAAACAATTAGCCCGCGCGCCTGCCGGCATAAAGAATGAAGAATCGAGCTTGGTTGGCTGGTTTGGGGGAACGCTCATCCTACAAACCGCATCCGCAAACAAGCGCCGGGATCCACTCCTTCGGAGCTCGCTGTGGGATGAGGCTTTTCGATGCCTCGTGGGGGAAAAGCGATTTTGAAATGGCTTTTTCATTAGTTTGGTGTCCCCCGCGCTTGCCCCCAGGACCAGGTTATTCCCTTAGGGCTGGTTTTTAGGGGTGATACCAACGGCTCACAGTGCTGAGCTGCCGGGGGGAAGCACTCGGGTGGTAAGTGGTAAGTATCTTAGCTGGGTGTAGTAACCTGGAAGGTTTTTGAGTAGTTATCAGAGGAATGGGAATGAGAGCGATGGATCGGCAGGAGCCCGCCGCGTCTGGGCTGAGAGCTCTGCCTCGCACGGGTGGCTTGCAGAAGAAATCGGTTCCCACAAGAGCTGAGTCCTCACTGTAGAGGCAGAACGTTTTCCACATCAGACCCCTTCAGAGCATCCTGGGGTTGTCTGAATTCCTTTGACGTCTCTGAAATCCTCACCCTGGGGCGTCTAAGAACTCACAGGCCCCACTGTGAAAAACATTTAATTCAACTCACCGGTGGCAGGGAGGAAAGATGGATATTGAAAACTTCAGATGGATGAGATTAAAAGTCTCAGGGCACCCAAAGATCCTTTTGAATCGAATGGGAATTAGATATTTTTATAGAGCAGCAGTGAGTGGAGCATTGCGAATCTCCCCCCAGGACTCCTGCTCCATTTCTCCAGTCCAGTTGAGGCCCTCGTTGCGCTCTCTTTGCTCTCACTCTACATGGAATGAGGTGATGGTTGAGGTAGTTCAGCTGGGATGGACAAATGGCCACTAATTTGCCTTGAAACGGGCCTTTCCCTTTTAAATACTTCCTCTCTTTTGGGCATTGAGATGCTGAAACACTTGCATTTCCGTGGAAGGAGCTGTTTGTAATCATAGCAAAAGTATGTCGCCAAGTGGTCAGCCGTCTTGCCACCGAGTATTAAAAGCTTTGGCTCATCTTCTGGTTTGGAGACTTATTTTTAGATCTGTACTTTTTGAATGTGCTATTGGCCACCAGTCAGAGAACAGCAGGGTTAATGTAGCGCTTGGTGGAGCTCGCCCATCTGTTCCAGTTTCCATCCAACCATGGAGCTTTACGAGGGCTCTCTAGGAGGGGTTTGAGTTATCCAATTTGTAGTATCCTCTAATATAATCAGCTTGGTAGCACTTGAAAAGCTCCCTGTGCCAAACAGGAGGGTATAAAATTTGCAAAGAGACAAAGGAGCTTGGAAGTCGGAGATGTTTTTACATTTTCAGGAATTATGTTTATTTCAATTCATATTGAAACGAGAGGCTGGAACAGATGGGGTGATCGTACAGTAAGATGAGATTAGCCGAGGCTTTGACACTCTATCTAATGAGGAATTAGAAGGCAGACACTACTGATTGGGTTTTTCTTTGGGGTCTAGTTATGTTTTATTTGCCCTGTTATTTATGTCAACAGAACACATCCATAAACAATCCGACCCAGTCCTATGGACAAGATAGATCATCCAGACTTGTTAAATTGTATGTACTCCATCTCCTAAAATCACACGCAAAATACAGCCTCTGTTTTATGGAGCTGCGTGAGCGTTGGTCGAACGCGTGTATTTTACATGGACAGGATTTTGGAAGATGGGGGGGGGGGGGGGGGGGCTGATGTCAAGGACGAGGGGATGCCACAAGCTCTTTGGCTGAGCTTTTCCTTAGTCTTCAACCCAAGTTATCGTAGGTGATCTATGCATTGGGATGCACCTTTCTTCAGGGTTGTCCTCCTCACGGTGGGCTTGATCCGGCAGCGTCGTTGCCGATATGAAACTTTGCACTGATTCGATAGGGACACGGATTTCGCACGTGGATGCGGCTGCAGTGAGGGGAAGGGTGAGCTGCTCTCATGGGTGTTAGACCATGTGTGGGCAAAGGCTTTCTGCTTTAGTTTACGATTGCAGTCTTTTCTCAGTTTCCCTCAGCGTTAAAGTCACAGAATTAAAGGGAATACAGTAATTGAGATCCTTCCATGCTAATGCATACGGGCAGCCATTTGGAAATGGAGATGTTATTGCAGAAACCTAATTAAATCATTGTTCACCACTTGCCCCCCCAGCTATGAAGTAACCACGAAGTGTGGTGACTTTTCTCCAAGCAGCCACCATGAAACCAGCACAAATTTTCCATCAAAAACGGACAATTGTGAAGATTAAACCAAAGAGCGCTGGAGGCATTAGATCTGTGCTACCTAATTAAATGCAGTTTTCTTGTGGCGTGGGAGAGGGGTTTTTTTCCCCCCTCTGTTAACTAGCGCTGGGCCTGGACCTCAGACATCCTATGGAGGAAAAAAAAGAAACCAAAACTAGAAAGAAAGGCTTCCTCTTCTCATTAAAGTTGTAGGCAGTTGCAGCCGGTAAGGTACCAGCCCTTTCCTTGAAGCAGAGCAAAGCTGGTTTTGAAAAGTTCACGTATGCATCCCTGCTAACGCACGCCTGTTGGAGGTCGGCTAACAAGAACCAAAGAGGTATCATAATCAGCTGGAAAGGGGTACAGTGACAGCTATAAATGAGAGAGAGATTAGGTCAGAAAGCTTCTGAGAAACGGCATCGAGCCCTTACATGATTTCCTCCTTCTCCAGGCTCTCTGTAATTCCTGTCATGTTGGGTGTTCTTTGAAGCAGAAGGCCCAGAGCAAACCACCCCTCGTTCAAACTGTTTGTAGGGTTGCTGAGGTTTGAGGTAATTGTGTTTTGTATGATTAATTACTGCTTAGGCTCCTTGGGCACGGGCGGTGAGGAGCTGCCGCTCTGCAGAGCCGAGCGCTGCCGTTGCGAGGAGTGGGGCAGCCGAGGGCGCAGAGGCTGTAAAGCCCCCCCGCACCCCAAGATGCCATCAGTAGCCTCCTGCTTTGCTCTGGGAGGGTTCCAGGGAGTGAAACCTTAGGGGCTTGAAGGGACCTTGGTGAAATGTGCCGTTCTTTCTTCACAGAAAGGGTTGTCAGGATCTGGAATGGGCTGCCCAGGGAGGTGGTCGAGTCCCCATCCCTGGAGGTATTTAAAAGAAGGGCAGATGAGGTGCTTAGGGACAGGGTTTAGTGGTGGGATGGCAGTGCTAGGTTAACGGTTGGACTTGATGATCTTAAAGGGCTTTTCCAACCTAGATGATTCTATGATTCTATGGTTCTGCTTCTCTGTGTCGCTCTACAGAAATCGCCGTCAAAGCCCTGAGCAAATGCCTGTTAACCAAGGGAAATTTAAATACAAGTTCCATCTTGGGCAGTTCTGAGGTTCCTATTTTCTGATCTTAAAATTAAGAAAATGCTCTTCGATCAATGGTACAAACGGCAATTGCAGGCATGCAGAAGTTAAATGACTTGCCCAAGGCTGTCAAAAGCAACTTTCCCAAGTTGCAGGTCGCTCATGCGCCGGTGCCTCCTGGGCTTCCCTTTGGGCTACCTCCTGGGTCTGGGCTGCGTATTCCAAAGCCCACCCTCAGCGTTGAAGGTTTCACCTTTGCAACATAAAAAATATGGAAGCTGCTTTGCTTAGGGACGTGCGTAACAGCAGGAATCCTACTGCAATTAATGACTATACGGGTGGGACTGAATGACCGAGACGCATCCAGAAAGACTCAAAATGCACCCGAGCGGGTAGGGCTGTCGTGGCAGCTAAGCAGACTCCCCCGCTGCCTCAAAAATCAGGTTTGGTTTTATTTTCTGCACCGGCGATACATCATTTTCGTAGTTTGTTTGTTTTCCTTGTGATGCCTGTCACTCCTCCGCAGGTTTTGTTAGGAACCATCAGTGCCTGGCAGCTGCCCCCGAGGAATCGAATCGTAGAATGGTAGAATCGTTTAGGTTGGAATGGTACGGAGGAGAGATCGGCTGCGTCCTCTTCTTTGCCTTCCCTCCTCTTTATCAAGTGTGTTCGCCCAACGTTCAACCGTTGCGGAAGAGCTTGGATGTCCTGGTTTGCCCTTCTTTCCCCAAAATCGCTCGTGGGAGGGAAGAACCATCCTGGCGTAATAGAAGGGAATGGGAAAGGATGATTTTGTGTTTCTTTTATTTCTAATTTACTGACGACCGTGGCAGCTAGGGTTGGTAGTTGAATCACCCCTCTGAGACTCCCATGTTTAAATTATATTTTTATTATTTTCCATTAATGCTGTCCAAGACAGGGGAGGAGACTTTCAGAATTTTACAAATGGAGTAAGACACCCAGGAGCCCCTGATTTTCAGTGGGAAATGAGCATTTTAAATGGGCCTTTGTGCCTTTGAAAACCTTCTCTGTTAAGGTTAGCTTCGTGGTGGAAGAAGCCCTGGTGTGGTTTAGTCCCTGCCACCTTTATTAGAAGAAGAAAATCCTTCTAAAGGTTAACTTGATCGTGGTTTGTCACTGGCCATGCGGCGAGGATGTTTCTGATCATAGCAGACTATTTAATCTATCTGACAAAAGCATAGCAAGACCCAAGAGTGGGAACCTGAAAGCAGCCAAGTTCAGGCTAGACATGAAATTGATATTTTAAACAGTCTGAGTTGTTAACCCTGGAAATAACTTGACAGATTCTCTGTCCCTAAGCTATATCGATGCTGGCTGATGCAAGCTGCGCAGGGATACCAGATCCGGCCTCCGCGCCGCAAACAGCACTGCCCTCATTATTCCAAAGTGGTGCTGGAGCGTTGTGGCTACTGGGCTTCTGGGACAGAAGCTGGATCTTCCACACAGACACGTGCTGTTCTTTTGGACGTATCGGCTTTTTCAGAGCTAATTAGGCTGCGTCCGAGACAGCACTTTATTGCTCTGTACAGGCGGTTAAAGCTGAGGTCAAGAGCTGTAGATCAAAAAGAAGTTGCAGGCATGACTGGAGAATTTCTTGCCACGGTTCCATGCTGGCCAGAAAATGGGGTGTTATGACCAGATGAATTTTTTTTTACATTTTTACGCACCTCTTGTAAACCTATGTTGGTTTTTGGTGCCCTAAGAAGCAGCTAAACTCTGTTGAAATCCCTCCCGTGCTGAAGTCCCCGAGTAGCCATTCAAATCCAACAGTGCTTGCTACTCTCTGCGCGTTTCCAGTTTCATGTCATCCTAATTTCTTCCCGCTGCCCGCGGCCTTTCTCCAGGGCCATCTGTTCTGAAAATTCACATTGGTTTGCTATGTATGATACCACCACGGCCCCGTCAGCAGCACCGCGTTATTTCAAGGATGAGGAGGGGCTGAAGCCGGCCCCTTGACTCGTTAAGACTCTTTGCTGGAATTTGACTGACATCCTTGTTCTTCAGTAGGAACTTCTCGCTGCGCCACTCAAGATTTTAATTGAATTCATGTCAAAGCCAGAATAGGGACTGGCTCAGCCTGTCCCAGCATTGCCATCGAGGTTTTATTTATTTATTTTTATTTTCACAGCCATAAAGGGGCCTTAAGTACTGCTTATCTGATGGTACTTCAGTGGGGAAGATGATAGGGTCTTTGGAAAGGGAAATTCAAGTCAGGTACCCGCAAGGGAACTCTTGCTACCGTCAGCCGCTCATGGCCAGTCTCAGCAGAAAGCTGGGAACTTGGTAAGCGAAGTTCAAACAAAAAACATAGAGAGCTCGATTCTGGCCTCGCTTCTGGCCCCAAATCAGAGTGGTCTTCCTTGGGGACTTCACCCAGGCAGCGAAAGCTGCCACTAAAGTTAACGAGGCTACACTGGAGCGTGCCATTTGAGTCCTGATGGAGTTACCTGGTGGAAGTTTCGTAGATTCGGCTCCTCCAAGAACCTTGGAGAGGACAGCTGGGATTATCATTGTCCACTGGGGAGATCCTGTACCATTGTACGCCGGGGAGAACCTGTTCTGCTAATGCTGCTTATTTGCTTCCATGCAAGGTGGAGAGCGCCACGGTAGGGTTACTCTCCCCTCTACCTTCAGTCTCCCGTACCCCCTCTCGCTACTCTGTCCTCTTTTTTTGCATTCCCATCAGTTCAAGGTGTGGCAGGGTTGAGCCCTTCTTGCTTGCTGGAGGCAACAAAGTCATCCTCGTGTTCTGCGGCAGTTGAGATGCTTTACTCTGTTACCTGGGATTCCCTCTCCTTTTCAGTAACGCTGGCATCACTGATGGTCCCAGAGGGGTGCCACCTTGGTACAGCTGCTATGAGAGGAGCAGCTGAGAGGTGCTAGAGAGGTGGGTATAGGTGGAAGGGGTGATAATGAAAAAAAAAGAGGGGGAGAGGGGCTTTATAACCCTGAAAGTGAGCTCCTGACCTGTTCTCTGGAGCCAGGAAAACAGTCCCTCTGTGGCTGCATGTTCAGGAGCCTGAACTGAGAGGGTTGACTGTTGAAATTGCCAAGTGGTCTCATCAAAACCGGATCTCGCTGCTCTCTCTGCCTCCGCTTATTACTGTAATGTTGGCAAGAGATAGCGGACAATCTCTTAATTTCGAAGATCACAGTTCATGCCAGCGGTTGGCTCCTGACCACTGGCGTCCCTGAGGCCATTACCATTCTCCTTGAGGCCCTGGATGAAGTACTTGAGGCCATGTTTTGTTTTAACCACGTGAATACTCCTATTGAAATGACTGAGAACCATGTGCTCCAAGGAAGTCAGCGCTACTGCAGGTTACTTTTTTTCTTCGTATTTCTTGTCTCAAATATTTACCAGATTCAACAAACTCTATTTCTTCAAGTGCAATGCTATGGAACACCCCAGAAAAAGAAATAATGTTTGGCCCTTTTTCCAGTTTTCTTCAAGTATTATTTGCTTTAGATGTTTTTATTGCTCTGGTTTCTTGGTGCAGCCGTATAAAATTGTCAGTGTCTATTAATACATTTTGCATGGCTGGCCTGAGGCCAGCAAATGTACAGGAACAAAGTTCTGGTCCCTCTCAGGTTCACATCTTTAAATTTGCAAGGAGGAACAAATCCCCCAAGGAGTAGCGCAGAATCAACACAAGGTCCTTGGGTGCAACAGATTGCTTTGGGCTGTTTATTGTAGCAAATAGATTTGTACAAGCACATTCTGGCAGTTGGCTCTCTACGGACACGGTAGCAGGGGAAGGGGAAGAAACCATTTGCAAGTCCTCAAATATGCCCTGCTCAAGCACTTGGTTTCATTTTGAAAGACCAAGATGCATGACGGGTCATTGAGCAGTGATCAAGGCTATGTTTCAGATCTCCACCATCACGATGGCTCACAGGCACCCGCTAGCCTGTCCGAGGAGAAGCTGGGTGTCGGTAGCCCTAATACTTTGGGAATGTTTGCAGGATCAGGGCCACCATTTTGCTGTTTGTTGGGTAGCGTTGAAGAGGATGCAGAATGAATTTCCTAAAGAGTGAGGAGCCCCGTGATCCTGAGCCATGAAATGTTCAATTTCAGCTTCAATTTACGTAGCTGAGCAGCTTGGTTGGGAAAAGTCACCTTCAAGATCAAGACTGTGTAAGGGAAATGAAGGCAGGGATCTCAGGGAAGGGACAATTCTGCCGTCACACGCAGCACGCGGTGTCGAGACGTGACATCTTTGCAGTGATATTGGTGCGGTGCGTCTTTCCTCCTTTCACAGATCTGCCAGCTTGGTCATCTGAACCCCTTCAAACTCTGCCTGACTTTGTGGGTAAAGCAAGAAGCTGGTATTTCTTTTATGAAAGCCATGGGAAATTTGGTGGGGTGCCAAGACAGGAAGCAAGGCACATCGTTGGTTGTGTTTGCCCGACAGAAGAGTCTCATTGGGCTTTTATTAATAATAATACTTTGTACTACTGATACCTTTCATCCAAGGATATGCAAACATTAATTGATTGAGAAATTCCCTGCACTCAACTTGATGGCATTTCTTTGTTTGTTTTTGTCTAATGCAATAACTTCTGAATGTCACATCTCGTCAGTACCAGACTGAGGGGGGAAGGTTCTATCCATCAATAAGCAGAGCCTTACTGGGTTGAAGAGAGGAACATTGGCCTGGAAATGCCAAAATGGACAGATCAGGAGAGGGAAGGGAGTAACAGAGGTGAAGGAGGAGTAACAAGGGTAGAGAGCAGCCAGGGGAAGCTGTTATAGTGAGGAAGATGAAGGAATAGACGGATCCTTTGGTATGAGTTGAGAACTGTGCTGGCAAAAGCACCACCAGCAGGTAAACTGCTAGAAAAAATATTTGACGGTTTCGTGGAAGGTCAACATAACAGCATGGGGAACAGAACCAAGGCGTTCTCGTCTAGGACCCCCATATTTTAAGCACAAGACCAACCTTTTAGGGCCAGTCTCACCACTGGTTTAAGCAGGCATCAGCCATGAAGCAATATCAATTTATGCTAGCTGCAGATCTAGCCTTGGATATCTTGATTGGAATCTATGGCGGTAATTATTCACTCTCACCATTTGTATTTGGGGACTAATTAACTATTCTAGGTTCCTATAAAGAATATTGTCAACTATTTAATGGCTCATTGAGTTTAGCAGGATTTCTAGCTTCTCTTTTACAATTTCAACAGAATAGTTATTGTGATTTGTGACTTGGAGTAACAGCTAGTGAGCTGTGAGCAGACCATGCGTATTATGATGTTAGTTCTACCCTTTGACAAATAGGTTTTAATTGGCTTTACATGGATTCTACTTGATGATACAAGGCCTCCAAAGATAGGAGATATAATAGAGTTTTTCTCAAAACATATAAAAGCAGGGCCTTCGCGCTAATGTGTGTTCTGCAGACGCTTTTCAACTTTAGGCAATGAGGGTGAATATTTAAAAATTAATTCCTGTATGTGTTAGTCCATTGGTCTTGCATCTGCCATCATAAAGATGTTCGAGGCAAGGTCTTCAGCCTAATTTTACGCTAACAAAAGAACTTCAGATTTCTGACCAGCTCAGTGTATTGGCTGTTGACTACTTGTGAAAATGTCTGCTTGTCCAGTGAAAAGTGCGTGCTCTTCCGAATACGTAGTCCTAATTTTGGTTGCAAGGTTTTTAAAAACGTGGCCTGGAATACTCCTGAAATCATTCCTTGTTCAAGTAAGTCTTTGTGAGTCACTTCTCTGCATTTTCATAAGGAAACACATTTGTTGTGGTCTCAAAACGGCGTTTCTCAAGATAAGAGGTTCCCATGCTAGAGCGTCCTGCCTGAAACTCCTCCGCGTGAGGATCTGAGAGAGGGATGCTCCCAAAGTACTGAATTACCACCTCTGGTTCAGTAGATGGAGAAGGGAGCTTGATCACCAACAAGCTGGGGTTTTTTAGGTTGAACGCATGCCCTCGCGTTTCCTCGGAAAGAAAACGGGAGACGGGTGAGGCTGAGAGAGCAGGCGAGTGCAGCGTTCAGATCTGATTATATCCTTGGCCCTACTCCTTTCATGGCGTTTTGCGGATCACGGGATGCTCATAGCTGAGGCTGACCAGGCCAGGAGAAAGAAGGAGCAAGTGACTGAGATTCATTCTATTTACAGAAGTTTTTTAGACTTTTTGCCACTCGCCCATAGTTAAGAGAGCAAATTTTGCCCCCTTGCCAAAGGTGTGGCTCCATCCTCACATTGCTCCATTACCCATTTCCTTGCCCATTTAGTTTAATCCCGTGCTGCGTGATATCCAGACCATCAAGGGATGGGGGCAATAGGACAATTCCTGTTTACTTTTTGCACGGATCATAGAATCACCTCGGTTGGAAAAGACCTTTAAGATCATCGAGTCCAACCGTTAACCTAGCACTGCCATCCCACCACTAAACCATGTCCCTAAGCAAAAAAAATGTTGTCATGGTTTTTATCTGCCTAAAAAATTAATTGGGGGGGGATCCCAAGCGTTTGTAAAATACCGGAGTTAAAACCAACCGAACCTTTAATTCAACTTTAATTTAGTATTTCAAGTGCCGGTGAACAAGCTCCTTTCATGTGGAGCAGACGTGCGATGGTGCCAGGTTTTAGGTGGTTGTCAGGCTGAAAGGAATGAAGGCCAACTACCCACGGGCAAAGTTCTGTCTCCAATTCTCTGAATCATCCGCTCACCTGAACAAGGGGAGAAAATAGGGCCCTTTGGTTTGCTTTGTAGATAACCGTATCGTCTGCTGTTCCTGCAAAAGAAGTAAACACCAAAACACCCGAGGACTTGAGCGGGAAGAATATCAAGGACAGCAGTCAGTGGATTGAAAGCTTGAGCGTCAGCAGGTTGACAACGTTGTCAGGGGACAGAAAAGGCTGGGAATCGGGTGCCTAAGAGGCAGAGGACGGCCAAAAGGAATTTATACTAATTTCCTAATCGTAGTTCCCGTAATACTTCCTAGTGCCTGTCTCATCACCATATATTGTGTATAAAGAGACTGCACCCAACTGAAGAAAACATTTTCTTTTGCTCTGCAAGGGTTCATCTAAGATAGGTGTGTAGCATTAAATAATTCAGCGTCATCGGTGTCTGTGATGCGTGTTAACAGGATTCAAATGAGACTTGACGGAAGACAGACTTGATCAAAAAAAAAAAAAAAAAACCAAAAAACAAACAAAAAAACCCAATCTCCCAAAGTAGTTTTTTGGCACTGGGTCTGCTAAATCTTTAACAACCTTCTCTCATGCTGAATAGTGAAGCCAAATTGCAAATTCCGAAGTGAAGGCTTGCATGTGCAGGCTCGTAGGCAGTTTCCGTGTTGCGCAATCTGCACCTCTCACCCGTGAGATAATAAAGAAATCCTGGTGGGGGGAAAAAAAAAAAAAACCATAATGGAAATATTTTTATTGACATTTCAGCTTTGCGGAAGGAAAATATCAGCGTATGCGGAGGTGGGCAGTTTATTTGACTGAAAAGGCAGGGAGGGATGTGCTTGGTCATGTTTTACAGTTTGATATTTGATAGGGCAGGGTTAGGTTGGACATCAGGGGAAATTCCTTCCCCAAAGGGCTGTCAGGCACTGGAAGGGGCTGCCCAGGGAAGGGGTCGAGTCCCCAGCCCTGGGGGGATTTAACAGCCGGGCAGAGGCGGTGCTGAGGGATGGGGTTTGGGGGTGGGATGGCAGGGGTAGGGGAACGGTTGGGCTGGGTGATCCTAAAGGGCTTTTCCAACCGAGGTGATTCTATGATTCCATGATTCTATGATATTCTGCGCAGAGATTGGAGTCACGCTTGTGCGATGCTGAAATTGTAGTCCCAAGACTTTGAATCGGGATTTACTTTTGGCTGCGTGCTCTTCTCTTGTGCCCGCAATAACGGCATCGTTGCGTCCCACTAGTGCCCTGAAACACCAGAGGAATTCAAATCATACAAGAAGTAACCCCAACAGCTTAAAACGAGGAGCTAGAACTGATTATTCTGCTGATAGAGGGTTAACATTTATCTTCCCTATCTACCAAAAAAATGCCCAAATCTTCAAGCAAAAAACGTGTCTTACGCGATCTCTATTGCAGATCTCTTATCCAGGCTGCAGATTTTCGGCGTGTCTTAAACTGCTGCCCGCGCCTATTAGACAGAAGGACCTCCTGGGTGTCTCTCCCCTGTTTTCAGTCCCTGCCAGGAACAGGCAGGTTTCAGGTTTTAGTTTTATTTATTTTTCCTGCTTCATTCTTTTTTTTCTTTTTTTTTTTTTTTTTTTCCCCCCTTTCTTAATTTCACCCTCCTCCTCTGCTGCCCTTTGTAGTGGCAATACCAAGCCAGATCCTCGGCTGATACCCGTCGATGGAGAGGCATCGGCTTTGATGGGAGCCGCGCTGACACAGCCTACCTGCTTTATGCTGCACCACTGGAGGATGTGGAAAGATAACAAAAACCAGTTGCCCCAGAATATTTAAAAGCTTCTTCACCCCAAAGGCATAGAGCCCTGTGGGGGAGACCTTTCTGGATCAGGTGGGGGGCAGAACACCCCTTCCAGCTGGCCAGCACTCACCCTTAATGACTTTTCTTGACTTGTCTTCATCTGCTGCCATTTGCTTTGCTTCCTTCCAGTGCGTGAGCAGGGGTGGGTCCCAGTCTCAAACTGGCCTACCCAAAAAAAAAGCAATAATTTGGGTTGGGTGATGGCTTATATACAAACTAAGCGTTTTAGTTTGGGCTTCGTCAATATGTCTCATAAAGCATAGATGCGTTAAAAGTTCCCCCAAAGATTAACCACCATTATCAGCTGATCCTGGCCATCACACATGGAGATGGTATTCATTTCCTTCCGCTCGCCCCAGGTGTGCAGTTTGACTCTAATAACGTAGGAATCATGAGTTTTTAAAGCACAGTAATTTTTTTTCTGGTTGAATTCGATGGACATCGCAGGGCTGAGGGAAGAAAATACAATCCATCTTCTGTGAAATGAACTCAGTCATCCTTCAGTTTATTGAGTGAGAGGGAATACAAAACAAATCCACAAATGTCAAAAGCAGTCTACAAGGGATCGTTCCATTTCTTTTTCCATTTGTTTCCTTGATTAAAATGATTTTTAACCGATTCCTCTCTTAATTTAATATGACAAAATATAATTCACTTGAATATCCTCCCGAACCCCCCTGCCAAAGTTTGTGCCTGGCCAAATTTGCTGGAAATAGGGTGGTGATGGGGAGGGATTTTGCTGAATCATGCTTGTGGTTGTCCAGCCTGGAGAAGAGGAGGCTGCGGGCAGAGCTGAGTGCGGCCGGTCAGGGCTTCAAGGAAAGGGGGGGACAAGCTTTTTAGTAGGGCCAGCTGGGACAGGACAAGGGGGGATGGCTTTAAACTGAAGCAGGGTGGGTTTAGACTGGATCTACGGAATAAATTCTTTAGAGTGAGGGTGGTGAAAGCCTGGCAGGGGTTGCCCAGAGAGGGGGTGGAGGCCCCATCCCTGGGAACATTCCAGGCCAGGTTGGCCGGGGCTGTGAGCAACCTGATGTGGTTCAAGGTGTCCCTGCTCCTGCAGGGGGGTTGGGCTGGGGACCTCTGGGGATCCCTTCCCACCCAAACCATTCTGTGATTCTATGATTTGTGTTCCGATAATCTCTTTGCTGTAACTGTGGAAACATGCTGAAAAAAATCCTGTTAAATTCAGTGGTGGATTCTGACTGGTTTGAATGGGCTGGCAAAGTTACCCCAGTGGTGATCAACTGGTTTCTTCTGAGATGAAAAGAGCAGGTTCAGTATTTTTAGCAGTGTTTTTTCTGCCTATGGGCTTATTCCGCCGGCTGCAGGTAGGCCTTTCGCAAGCTTTGGGCTGGTAAATTCTGTGGTAAAATGTAATCCCACAGGTTGTGCACAGCAGACCTCGCTCTGCCATCCTGCACGTTGAGTCCTTCACACAACACGGCCGCGTTGTGCCCTCCCTGCCCGCGGCGGGAGCTCTCTGCCCTTCATGGGGTCCTTCTGGCACTCCCAGTCCTCTGCTCACCATGCGATCACGGCTGGTGGAACTGCAACGTGCCATTCATTTGGGTCAGACCAGCTCCATAAGATGATGGCGAGCAGAACCAGCGGTGCCTCCAGCGCCGTAAGATGATGGCGAGCAGGACCAGCGATGCCTCCAGCTCCGTAAGAT
>JADKXX010010913.1:0-11317 GCA_017310255.1 Butorides virescens | reverse complement strand
AGTATGCGCCGTTCCCAGGTCGCAAACCTTTTCAGATAGCAAACAGCAAAGGCACTGTATGACCTGATGGAATAAATATTTTTCTGTCGGAGGCAGAATTATTTCCAGCATTCCACAAAGATTATGAATGGAGCCTCTTAGCAGCAACTTGGGGCTGGAAACTCTTATTCCAATCTCACAAGCAACCGGTGAAAGGGCTTATCCAGCGTCGTCCAGGGAGGCTGGGACAGAATCAGGGATTACAATCCAGATTACCCCAACCCAATTTTGTGCCTTATCCACAGCCAGGCCCTAATTCCCTAAAAGCTTCTAAATGAGAGGATAGCTGGGGTCTTTCTGTATCTCTGAGTAGCCGTGGCTGTTCTTTGACCTCTGGTGCGTAACAGAAATGAGTAATGGAACCAAGCGTGCAATGAAAATGAAGATGATGAGGAGCTCTTTCTGAAGCAGCACGAGATTATTTAGGAAAACGTTTTTTTCCCTCTACTAAGGTCATTGTTGTTACATCAAATCTAATATCCTGAAATGAAAAGAATGTCTCAAGAAGTTGAAATAGAGGAGTCATGAATTAAGAGCCACCAGACGTTGTTAGTTTAATATTACATTGAAAGAGCTGAATTTAAGTGAGAGATGATTTAACTAAGGCGCCATTAGTAATTTTTCTGCATGAAGTTTAGAGCCAGATCTGAAACGGGAGTAAATTTGGGCATCTGCAGAGATTCATGCTAACATCTGAGCATCTGCATTCAGCTACGGAGCCAGATTAGCAGCCCTGGGGACTCCGTTCCCCCTCTGCCCGAGCGACGAGCCCCGGCCGGGGAAGAGCCCGATTCCCTTTCCTCTCTCCCAGCACCACCTGGGCTTGGTGCTGGCAGCCACGGAATCCATGGCAATTCCATGCAATCCCCAAAGCCAACATAGGAGGGTAAATTAATGCTTAATTAAAAGCTGACATAGGAAGGGAAATTAAATTAATGTCCTAATTAATGCATCGGGTTTAGTCCAAATAGGAAACTTAATGATTCTCCTTTCCCTTTTACAGCACTACACTTACCTCTGAGCAGTGATGAATTTCGCCTCATTTGGCCCCAATCCTGGAAAACATCCTCATTAAAAAATGTGTTGAAGCCCACACTTAATTCTATTCCTGCCATGCTTAACTGCTGGCCGGGACAGGCACGGAGTTAAGTATTTGATTAAATAAGGTGGAGCTACTGGGAGAATTTTGCACCATGGTCCCCAATGTGCGAAGCTGATTTGACTCTGGAAAAAACTCGACGTAGCATCCTCTGTTAGGATGAACGGCATTCGTTGGTATTGCAGGGTTTCCTTTACGACGGTACTTTTAGCGGGGTTGGTATTTTTGTAAACGTCGTTTCGTTGTGATCGAGTAGCAGCGGAAGTCTGCTAGGGCAGCAAGATTTTGTGGAGGAAAATGAGAACGGGAGAAATATGTGAAGGATTGAGACAGCACATTCACCCTAGCAAGGTTCATTTCCTTTAACAAATCTTGGTTTATTTGTGACAAAGGCTTCTGGCTGACAGCGTGCGACGTACAACAAACTGTCAAGCTAAAAACGCTTAGATGCTTAGGTTGCTCCGCTGGCTGGAAAATGAGCTCCGTGGAACGGCTTTTGGATCCACCCCGTAACTTCAGAAGCAAAGGCAGACTCGCGGGAGGGCTGCGGTACTTTGGAAAGGATGGCAGGGGGGTGGGATTCCGCCCCTGTTCTGGAGGGAGGGGGGGGAGAGGCAGAGGTGGGCGCTGATGGTGCGGGTAGAGCGGTAGAGGAGTTGGTGACATTTATATTTTTGTTAGCGAGGGCCGTATTTTTCTTTATCAAGGGCTCGATAGAGAGAGTGGAGGATGAAATGCTCTGGCCTACGCTACACGGGTTGCATGAGACGACCTGTAATATTGCCTCGCGACCTCGCATTTTGTGAATTGATGGATTCAGCACGAGAGGCGTTGGCATCGGCGTCGTAATACACGGTCATAGGACTCAGTTCCGCAGAGAAGCGAGGAAACGTCTTTCCCCGTCTTCCTACCCTTAAAGCTCTTTTATTTTTTTCTTCTCCTCCTTTTTCTTTCCTAGATTAGGAAAGCTGCAGGTTGAATTGATCGTAGCCTCTTCCAGAACTTACGTGCATCGCTTAAACCACGCCAATGAAGTGTGTTGAGATAGAAAGTCGCCGTTAGCAGGTAGGGTTCAACCTCCCCGGCGCTCTCGGGAGCTCCAACCAGAGGCTGCGTTGCTGTAACCGTACAGAAACGTTTGCAGGTTGGACTGCTGGCAAAGCACCAGTCCCTGCCTTCCCCTCCAACCACTTATTTCCACCCAGCACTTGTTTGGGTGGTGTTTGGGCAGCTGCCCGATGAGCTGTGCAAGCTAAAAAATAACCAGGTCCAAAAAAAAAAAATAAAAGGCCAAGGGAGATGCTTGAGTACGCATCAAACTGGCGTCCCTGTTCCTATAATGCATCAAACCAGTTCACCTCTGCTCTTTTTATGACGTGAGGTGCCACGTGAGTCAAATTATGGGTTGTTGCTTACAGTAGAGAGAGGGAATGCCGTATTCCCAGCGGGTCTGGCATCGGAGTCACCGCACCTACTTGTTGAATCTGTCAGGATTCCCATTGCATGCGTCATGGCAGGGTTGAAAGTTGGGCAGAAGAGCTCATGGAAGGAAGAAAAAAGGTGTATGTCAAAAAACCCACAACTTTAGAGGGCTTTCTTGCGTAGCTTGCCTTCTGGGTGGATCCCTATGCAGTTTTATTCAGAGTCCTCTGAGGTTTTTCCCTGCTGGAAGACGAACGTGCGTAAGCAGCTGAGATGCTCTCCAAATCTCGTGGCTCCCGCAGCCTGGCTTTAAAAAAAATGAAAGATGCTTTCATAATTATTAAGGAAAAATGCCGTGAGTCTGAGAAATCATCACAACCGGTGGCACCGAGTCTCTCTGCATAAGATTCCGACTGAAATCAATGAGAGTTTTGCGAGTGGTGCTGCTCAGGCGTTATTGATTAGGGCCTGATAGATGGTTCTGCTGGTTTTCAGCAGCAGGATCTCCCTTTTTGCAGATGCACTTTTCTCTCTCCAGCCAGTTTCTCATCCTTTTAGCTTTAAAAGAAAATTGGTTCTGGAGGTATAAGGGTATGGACTCATTTTGTAAGCGTCAGCCCGGTACGAGGTCGGTGCGTTTCCTCAGTCTTGTTCAGATCCCAGTTTGAACGCTTGGAGGGAATGAAACCGGTGCGGTCACGTCCTTTTGTGGGCAGGGGTGAATTTCCTTCTCCAGAAACCCACTCTGTCCTCTCCGACAGCCACATGTGACAAGAAAAGTTCCTACGAAGGGGTTGAGGTCGTGCTTCCCGTGGGAAAACTGCCTGCTCATCCGGAGAGCTGCGTACCCGGGGCAAATCCAGCTCCCCGGAAAACGAGCGTGCCCGGGAGCAAGCGTGGATTCGTCATCAGGGCATGGGGGGGAAAAAAAAAAGCCATGGGATTGTGAATCCAGCTCACGATGCCTGGATGTCTGCAGTGTAGGAGCATTTCTCATCCAGATACTCTGGCTCTAAATGTTAAATGTTTTTTTTATTAGCAGCTCGTCTATTGTGTGCACTGAAAGATGAGTCACTGCCCTTCAGAGCAAAGCTGGGAATCAATAGACCTCTGTGAATTAGATAATGCGCTAAAATATGGATATCTACAAAGGCATGGGAGCTGTGATGGTGACTAATGGGTTAGTGGAAATCTACAGTGCAAACAGCCCGAGCAGACAGTCATCCTTCTGGAACCTTCCGAGCCCAAATCCGCTTGTGGTGGTTGAGCATCTTGTGGTCACGCGGCAGGGCGAGAGGATGCGGAATCGAGCTCCCCGGCCCCCATGGACAGAAAATGAATCTTCTGCAAGGTTTTTCTCCTAAGGACAGAAACTGCCTCAGGTTGGGTTGCTGGGGAAAGCAGCTGCAGGCACGGCACCCCCAAGCCTGATTAGAGAGGCGTAGGTGGGTGACGGATGATTATTCCCCTTTCCTCTGCGCCGGGGAGACTCATCCAGAGCGTCGCGTTCGGTCCTGTGCTTCCCAGTACGACAGACAGGGATGTACTGGAGCAAAGGCAGCACAGGGCCACAGAGATGATTAAAGGATTGGAGCGGCTGACCCTGCTTTGAGCCAGGGGCTTGGACTGAGGCGATCTCCAGAGGGTCCCCTCCAGCCTCAGCCCTTCTGTGTGATCCGGTGAAAATCCAGTCCCATGCCAGCCTGATAATTCCTACGCAGCGCGCTGGGTGAAATCTGAAAACCTATGAAGTCAGAATAAATTCAAGCTTTGCGTTAGCTCTCCAGGAATCATAGAATCATAGAATGTTTTGGGTTGGAAGGGACCCCTAGAGGTCATCGAGTCCAACCCCCCTGCAGTCAGCAGGGACACTGCTCACTAGATCAGGCTGCTCACAGCCCCATCCAACCTGGCCTTGAATGTTCCCAGGGATGGGGCCTCCACTACCTCTCTGGGCAACCTGTTCCAGTGGTTTACCACCCTCATTGTAAAGAATTTTTTCCTTATATCTAGCCTAAACCTACCCTGATTTAATTTAAAACCATTACCCCTCGTCCTAACACAGCTGGCCCTACTAAAAAGATTTTCCCCATCTTTCCTATAGGCCCCCTTTAGGTATTGAAAGGCCGTAATCAGGTCTCCCCGCAGCCTTCTTTTCTCCAGGCTGAACACCCCCAACTCTCTCAGCCTGGCCTCATAGCAGAGGTGCTCCAGCCCTCGGATCATTTTTGTAGCCCTCCTCTGGACCCGCTCCAACAGTTCCCTGTCCTCCTTGTGCCGAGGGCTCCAGAGCTGGAATGAATGGTCTCACGGTCGTCTGAGATGTTCTTTCCCCTCTCCAAATGGTGCACAAGCAGCCTCCAAATCTTTATTAGTTGTCCATTTTACCTAATGAACCTCACGAGCTTCTGAAAATAATTAGTCCGGGAGCTCCCTCGAACCGTGCTAGCTGCAAGTGACGGGAGCGCCCGGCACAGGCTCCTATATACCGCTTAAGTTTGCAATGAGGATTTTTATTGTGTTTCTCTAAACAGAGAGGATAGCCTCAGGCAGGTCTGAAAATTGCATCTCCAGCCAGTTGGGGGAAGTGAAAGTCAGAAATAATCGTCAACAAAATAAATTTTTCCCCTTGGCACATGGCGCTCTGGACTCTCCACGCCAGGTCCTGACTCCCTTTGCCCCCCAGACTCCCGCTCCGGACTGGGAAGGGAAATAAGAGTTGTAAAATACAGCTCGGCGCGTTTCGAGCTAAAAAGGCCCAGCTGAGTCCCTTGTGTCACTCTGCGGCAGAGGCAGGCAAAGCTCGAATGCGGAGAGCCAGGGCTGGTGGTTGTACGCGGGTATAATCCGGTGGATCGCGTTTAAATCACTGGGCAGAACAAAAAAAAAAAAAGGAGGAAAAATCTGACCAAGGTATTTCTGTAGCCACTGTCCGGCTCCAGACTTTTGCTGCCCCGGTGTGCTTCTCCTCCCAAAAAAGTCTGACGTAGGCAAAAGTTTTTATCCCCGTGCTAGGGTTGAGAGGGGCTCTGGTGGCGGTGACGGCACTTAGGGATTTCTCTCGCGTTTGAAGACGTGCCCAGATTGACAGAGGAGGTTCTTGGCGTGGCAGTAACCAAACCTGAACTTTTTCAAGTCCCAGGCTCATGTATTAATCATCAGGACATGGGTCTGAGACGTAAGATTGGTTTAAATGGGTTAAAACCCCCCAGATTTAGCCTGTAGAACAGACACGGAGCTTTACAGCAGCAATGGGAGAGTTGCAGCCACCCAGCAGTAGCTGGATATCAGCTCCAGATTTTTTATTTCGCAAGTGATAGGGCAGCTTTTATTTTTTTAATTTTATTTTCTTTTAAAGGTAAGGCTTTGTCTGGAGAGAGGGGAGATCTTAGGGACCAAGGCACTGCTTTTAACATCTTCCCCATCTGACGGGCCTTCAAAGTGCGGCGCTTTTCAAAGATGATGAAGTTAATTTAGCATTTCTTTCCCCAGCAAGGAAAATACGTTGGATGTGAGAGCAGGAGCAACGGGGAGGTGAACGACAGATCAGAAGGGAAGGATGCTTTATAGATTTGTGACAGCCCTGGTTGTCTCTTGCGGTTGATTGCGTTCGGCGGAACCGTTCCTGGCACGTCCCCTTTCCGTGTGAATAAACCCGACCGTGCAGAAAAGAAAAGGAAAGAAAGGGATTTTGCTTTCTTAATTAAGTAGTTACGGCAATGCGGAGCGAAAATAAATAAGTGACTTGACTACCTTTGTTATCAAAGGCCAGGAAAAGGCAATAATTAATTCTATTTTAGTTGCCTTGGGGGAATAAGAGTTAATCATCCCCCAGGCTGTGATACACGTCCGTATACATCTAGCTGGCAGGTATACTTAATGCTTGAGGTCTTTGACCTAAAGCCAGCTGATACTGATTTAGATTTTCTGTAGATCAGATCCTCTTCCTGGAAAAATCTACAGATTAAATAGCGACTTAAAAAAAAAAAAAAAAAATGACGCAAGGTTTATCCAAGTGTAAATGCGAGAGAAGAATTCAGCCCCGAAAGACCTGGCTGGTAACGGAGAGAGGAAAGCCCCTGATTTCTCTATTTTTTTTGCTTAAAATGGGTCAGGAACGTGGCCGTATTTCTAAATTCCTGATGCTGCTCTCGCCGAAATCAGCAGGACCTCGTGCAGCTTGTTTCGTGGAAACAGGGTCTGTACTGAGATGCTTCCCCCACCCCGCACCCTGTCTTCTCAGCCGGAATTTCTTGGGAACTGCCCGTTTTCACATCAAACGGGAGTAGCGGTTTTTGTTGGCGAGCGCGGGCCGCTGCTTCGGCTGATTCCCCGCCGGCACGCGGAGGGCTCCGGCGACCTCGTGTAGGGGCCACCTTTTCCCCAGGAACGTTCAATTCCTCCATCCGTCGTCAAGGATCAGGGCAACTAAATCCAGATAAATCCCGAGCAACCGCACCGAAGTCTCTGGAGGCTCGCAGTAGCTGACGTGGGAGTAGAATTTGGTCCAGAAGAGTTATTTTTGCTTAGACAAAACCAAGCTCTGCCGGAGAGTGAGCTCGATATAAATGTTAGCTTTCTTCTGTAACAGAAACTTCATTTTATTTGGGGGGGGAATAGGGTATGCAAATTCTGCTTTCAGCTGCTTTGGCGTAAACTGGGAGTAACTCATTGACTTTCAAATCCTTGCTCATTTAGAAATATTCTTAACTTTATTTCTGTGCATTAACCGCAGGCAATTTGTCCCTCGGATGAAATGCAAATCCAGAATAAGACAGGGATTTTTGCAGAAACCTGAGGTAGTTAGGAACCCAAATCCCGTTGACAACCCAGTAGAATTTAGGTGTGTAAACTTTCTTTACTTCTGTGAAAATCCCAATCTATCATTTTTTTTTTAAAAAAAAAAAAAAAAAAGCGCTGGCAGTTCCTTTAACTTAGTGAACATCTTTTAGAGAGTGTTTTCTATGATTGAGTGCTGAAGAGCTGTCATAAACCTTTTCATTTAGCAGCATCCCCAGACAGATAGCAAGAGGAGATTGCAATAACAGAGAAGAATGAGGAACAGAGGATTCGCTAGTCTGCCTCCAAACATCTCTTCCCCAAATCCCACGTCCTGCTCTCAGAAATGGAAAGCGTCTTAATTATTCAGGGGAAGAAGGATGCCCTCCTGTAACTTGGTGGGTAATTACGCCGTGCCCGCAGGACCCTTAAGTACTTCACCACTTTGCCTTTGAGCCAGCTGAAATGTTCCAGTGCGTTTTGATCCGAGCGTCGTTCGTCGGGAGGGCACGGAGACCCCCGCTGTTACGGAATATCAGGACCCACGTAGCCAAAACACCTCCTCGTGCCTCTAAATCTAACCCGACGGCACAGGGCAGGGTTCATATTGCAACCTTCAGGTGGTACAAAGCCGGTCACCAGCCAACTGGGCTCAGATTTGACGTCTTCCTCTTAGAAGGGAGGAATCCCAGCCCTGCGGCTTCGCTCTCGGAGCCCGTTAACCCTCCGCCTGCCGCTGGGAGCAGGTACTTGGAAAGCGTAAAAGGATCCGCTGTTGGGAAAGAGGGGAGGTTTGGCCTTTTTTGGGACACAACGTTGTCTGGGAAATCTTGAGGGAAAACAAGAGCCTCCGGCCTGCGACGCGCCGAGCGTTACGCGGCGACGCCGTCTGCCAACGCGGCGTTGTCGAAGCTCACGGGGGCTGGCCAAGCTCCCAATGCTCTAACGTCTTAAAAATGGTAAAGGGATGCAATACTTGGGTGCAACCATAAGGGCCTGATCCTGCCAAGTGTCAAATGCAACTTCCAGTCCCTCCCCCGGCCGCTGGAAGAGGCGCTGGCCCAGCACCGGGCAGGATGGATCCGCCAAAGCTCCAGGCGCGGAGCAACAGCGAGCGGGGTGTGAGAAGTCACACCCTGAGGAGGCTGAAGCGCTTGTGACGGAGCTTTCTAACAAAAACTGTCTTTTTTTCCTGCTCCTGCGTGAAGCTGGCGCCTGTCAAGGAAGATTAGAAGAGGGAAGATGACATGGAATTAAGAAAAAGATTTCTAGTGGCCGGAGACGGTGGCGAAGCCCGGTGTGCTGCTGCCTGGCATGTCAGGCTGCTTTCTGCATCAGAGACCTGCCTTATTAGTAAAGAAAAAAAAAAAAAAACAAGCCAAAAACAGTCGTAAAATTGTATAGGTTCTGCTGCTGGTATTTTCTTCCACTAAGAAAATGAGCGTACGTCAAGTAAATTGATCAGGAACGTGCCATGCCATTTTTTCGCTACCTACTTTACGATGCTGTAGGAGCACCTGGTGGGTAGATGGCGAACGCTTGCTGCTTCCTCACCACCAGCCCCTTTGCAGCATCTCAAATTCGGCGTCCGGGATGACCCTTGGGCAACTTGGCCAACTCCTTCGCACCGGTGTTTATGATCGTATCGGCGTAAGCGCCGGTGCCGCGTTGGAACGTGTAAGATGTTGGAGCGATATGGGTGCCCGCGCCGCCGGCTGTCCCTTTCTAAGCAATTCTTCATCTGTCTCGAGCCAGGGCTGAAGTCTTTCAGACCATAATCCTGGAGCAATTTGGGAAGTGGGAGTCACCGTTTTTACCCCTGCGTGCGCGCGCCCGCAGATGGACCGGGAAGGCCGCCCGGCACAATTTAAAGAATCCTTGCTCGGTGGCGTTCTCCCACATTTATGCACCCTGGGGAGCGGGCAAAAAGGCAGAGACCTCTGTTCATGGGGTGTGTGAACATTATCTGTGGCCTCTTTAATGAGCAGGGCTACGGTTTGGGAGCCCTGGGTTTTAGTTTGGTCTTTCTGTTGCTGGGTGAGACAACTTTTCATGGTATAATTTTTGTCACTATGAGAAAACAACCCCACCCCTGCCTCTGAAGAGTTTGGGAGGTACAGGGGGTGCTTTGAAATGCTTTCTAACAAGGCCAGAATTCCTGTCATCGGAGTGCAGACCATTCCTGCTTCTGTCTCCATCTTTGATTTTTATTTTTTTTTTCTAAACTTCCTGGGAATTCCTCCCTTTGCAAACAGTTGAAGCAGCCCTCTCCTTCTCCAGCCTCGAAAAATATTTTCCATCAACTACCCTTTCCTTCATTTTTCTTTATTCTTTAGGGTTTCATAGTTTTTGTGCCAGGGAAACCATGCACTTCAAATTCTTCTCCCAAGGTTTTGAGTTGATTTTCATGGCAGATACAAGCAGTGATGCCTGCGCTGATCTCAGACATGGTTTATTTTTATTCTTATATATCAGCAGCTATTTGTCACACTACCTTGCAATGTGGGACTCGCATTTATATGGTTTGGGGAGATGTAACTCATTTTCTGTTTAATCCACTGTCTGTCAAAGGGAGAGATTTAAGATAGAATACTGTGGGCTTTCTGACATGGCTCACAATTTTTTTTAGGTGCGTATTTATTTATTCTCCGTGCGCGCTCTGTCATTTGTTAGGTTGAGTGCAAAAGAAAGTTGGTTTTCCAATAGGTGTAATTTGAGAAAAAACCTCTCGATGTGGAATGGACTGTAGATGTGGTTCTGCCAGGATTCTGGAATATTAAAAATGTCCTGGCGAACAGATCGCGCTATCGCTCCGCTTCTGCTATGAGGAAAGTCTTAGCAAGTTACTCCCCTCTTCTTCGTGCTCTGGTTAAGAGGGGGAAAAAAAAAAAAACCAAAACCCTAACATCGATGCTCTCCTTGGTGAATTGCTTTGAGATCCACGGACCGGTTTGGTTCCTGTGAAGAACCAGATGGTTCCTTGTAACGTGGTGTTAGCAAGAGCGAAGGTGAAGGCGGGTACGGAGGGGCAAGGTGACTGGCGGAGCGGTGGCAAGTGGGGACAACGGGGAAAATCCTGGATCCCCAGGCTGCGCTTGCTCCTCAGAAGGAGTAGACGCTGCTGTTGGGTAGCAAAGCGGGATCCCGAGCTGGAAGGGACCCGCGAGGGTCGGGGATGCTGTCAGTCTTTTGTCACACGGAGCGGCGGGGATGGCTGGCGTTCAGCATCTTCACCTCGTCGCGTCTGGCGCCCGCCGAGAGGGAGAAGTTCCTGCCCTGAAAAGCTGAGGCTAAATGCGGCAGGCAGGCGAGAGGCAGGAGGAGGACGGGAGCCGCAGCAGCTCACTTGCAGTTGGCACCAGCGCTCAGAGGTGGAGCTGAGAAGAAGCCCTGGCCTCCAGGCTCGCTCCCCGGCTGGCGCTCGCGTTCACCCAAGCTGTCGCCATCCTGCACCGCCGGGGGAGGCACGGCGGTGGCGCGGAGATGACTCACACCCATCCGAGGTGACAAAAAGCATCCTGCCTGGGAAAAAAAAAAAAAAAAACAAAGAAAAAAAAAAAATAGACCTTTCTCAAAAAAACAATAATATGCATGAGTGTAGGTGTAATACTTTCATCAAAAGAAGGAGCCGTCAGAAACAGTCGTGGGGCGGCAGCTGGAGAAGGACGAATCTCTCCAGCCCAAACCATATTATAAGGAAGGTTTGCTAGGGCTGAGAACGTCCTGCGTTAGCTGGTGGTTATTTTAGGCAGTCTCCTTCTGTCTGATGCGTCTCTAACTCTAAATAGGACTTTTGTCTTTCTGGAGTGAAGTTTGGAGGGGAAAAAAAAAAAAAAAAAAAAAAAACCAAACCAAAAAACTCGTGCTTGCTTGATATGACAACAGGCTTGCAGTTCCCTGAAAGAGAATTTGGCTTGGGCAGCCGTCCTTCCCGAGGGGCAGCCGTCCTTCCCGAGGGGCAGCCGTCCTTCCCGAGGG
>JADKXX010010908.1:0-13794 GCA_017310255.1 Butorides virescens | reverse complement strand
CCAGGGATGGGGCCTCCACCCCCTCTCTGGGCAACCTGTTCCAGTGTTTTACCACCCTCATTGTAAAGAATTTTTTCCTTATATCTAGCCTAAACCTACCCTGATTTCATTTAAAACCATTACCCCTTGTCCTGAAACGAGGAGTGGCCATGCTGGTGGGGAGCGTTTGCTCTTTTGCCTTCAGATCGGAGCGGGCTGCCGTCAGCCGGGCAGCACGAGAGCAGGGGAGGGTACGTGACAGAAACATCTACTTGTGCAGAACCTGCTGGAAAAGCAATAAGATGCAGGAAAGGGGGAGAGGGGTGTGATATTATTGATTTAATTTGATTACGCTGTTATTGATTTTCCATTGTATTGGGAAGTGCCAGATGGTTTTGCTTTTCGTTTCCTTTTTATCTGATTTAGATAATAATGAAAAGTCTTTGAAGGATGAGAGGAGTAAGAATTACCAGCCTAGATCCTATCGGGGGTCTTCTCTCTTGGGTTCTGGCCGCTGCCGGGCGTTGAAGAGGAAGGTGGGGTGGGAGAAGCTCAAGCTAGCATGGGATAAAGCAACCCCCTCGTGAATGCTTCATCCGTATTTTGTCATGGCAAGGGAGGACCTCAGGGCCTAAATCACAAGGTTTTAGCCCCCACTGAGCTGAACCAAGTACGATCGTGGTACCCTGGGCCACCTTTATCTTTTCCCCGCATGTCCAAGAACTGGAAACACGTTTGGGTTTAAGGGGTGGCAGTATGGACGCTTGTAGGAAAATGGAGGAGCTTGGCTTTTTGGTAGAGAAGGTCCAGTGTACCAAATGGAAAACTTGAAATGCCAATGTATTAATCCTGAGGTGGAAACCTGAATCTAAAACCATAATGAGCGTCCGTGGTGGATGTATTTTGGTGTTCGGCGTCTACGGTGGAGCTGAGCCCAGAACACCCGTAGCTCCTTCCTGATGACCCCTCTCACCCTCTCAACCATGTGAAGCTCAATCTGACCCCAGTCAGGGCTGACGGGAGCCCTTGGTGGCCTCAGACAGGTCCCTGCTGGTGCAGAGCCTGCCCAAGGGGGCACATCCCAACTCAAGTCCTAAATCTCTGTCACCCCGGACCAGGATCCTCCCACTGGATCTCCAGGCGATAGCTGCCAGCCTCCGTTCTGTTGTCTGTTTACTCTTTTCTCGTCTCTTCCATTCATGTATATTTATGTGGAGCTCCAAAATAGCCAAGAGCACTTTAATCAGAGGACTATCTGCAACCTAATCAGGGATAATACTAATCAGGAAGTTCGGAGCACGCTTTGACACTTACCGCAGGAGGGGAAAGTTGACTCCCAACTCTAAAACAGAGTTTGGCGACGTGTCTTTTGCGTTTGCCCCAGTTACCGGAAGAGAAAACAAAGATTTACTGTTTACATCTGGTGTTTTAAAGCTTCACGGCAGGAGCGATGAGCGCTGGGTATGTCATAGGAGCCGGCGGCGTCATGAGGAAATGATGCAAACGGCGCGATGCTAATTTAGAGCCGATGTGTCTTGTGTTTCCAACCACAGGGATCTCTCTTTTCAAGCCAATCTCTCAAAATCCCATCTTTTTATGAGGTTTTTTGGCACGTGGCTGGGGTTGGATCCATGCTCTAGCTTGCAGGAGGATGATTTGAAGGTGGAGAAGCTGGCATGCTCCTTCTGCACAAGTTGTTGGGTTTTTTTTACATCGTTAACTTTGCAGTCTTGATAACTAGGATTTTCCGACAGAGTTTGTATTCAAAAGGGAGGGGAAAAAAAAGCCTTGATATAAATAAAGGTAAAACTTTTTCAGGTTTAGCAAACTTAAAATTAGAGCTCATGAGGGTTTCAGACCTGCCAGGCAATGTCGTACATCTGCTTAACGTGATGCCCTTTCTGGAGTTAAGATTTTTTTTTTTTTTTTTTTTTTATTCTCCCTCAGACACAGAGTTTTGCAGAAAATCCTTTTACACGACTCACATGAAAGTCTTGGCTTCCTGAAGTCTCCTCAGATATAAACGACAAAAGCTCACATTAGCTGCCCCATTTTTCAATCGCAACTTTACGGGATAAGGAACCACAATGCTCCTGGATTATGTCTTTAATGCAGATTTTCCACGAAGGCTTCCTTTTATTTTTAAAGCATTCATCTTTAGAAAGAGGTGGATTTAAAAATAAATAAACCATCTCTCGGGTCTCAATCCTGCTCCGACTGAAGCCAAAGGGAGCAACGTTAGGCGCCGATTTCTGTCTCGTTAGCGCGGGTCTCTGCGTGCCGGATGGCTTTCTTCCCTTTCCCTTGGATTAATAAGAAACCGTGGGCCCGATCCCCCGCGGTGCCAGTCACGTGGGTGGGGCTCTGAAGCAACGCGTGCTCGAAGGGGGGGATGCTCTTCCCTCCTCCGCTCTCGGGAAGGGCCCTGCTGAAGCCGAAGGAACGAAAGAGGTGCTTGCTTTACAAACAGCGAAACGTGGCGTTGATGTGGGACGGTGAAGTTGGCCCCAGCTCAGCGCGTGAATCCAGTTCGGCGTCACCGTAGGTGTAGTGCTCTCTACGATGGCGGCCGTTGTGTTGTCGAGCTGGAGGGCCGGGTAGCGCTTTGCCAGGGGAAGGAGGATTTTTCCCTTCTCCCGCAGGGAGCTCGGAGCCACGGCCAGGTTGCCATCGCCGGGCGCCCTGCTTTCTTCCCAATTTCAGCTCGTGGCGAACGCAACGTATGGCAAAATAGCTCTCGCTATGGACCCAGCTAAATCGACCTCCGTGTAGAATCATAGAATCATAGAATGTTTTGGGTTGGAAGGGACCCCTAGAGGTCATCGAGTCCAACCCCCCTGCAGTCAGCAGGGACACTGCTAACTAGATCAGGCTGCTCAGAGCCCCATCCAACCTGGCCTGGAATGTTCCCAGGGATGGGGCCTCCACCACCTCTCTGGGCAACCTGTTCCAGTGTTTTACCACCCTCATTGTAAAGAATTTTTTCCTTATATCTAGCCTAAACCTACCCGGATTTAGTTTAAAACCATTACCCCTTGTCCTAACACAGCTGGCCCTACTAAAAAGATTTTCCCCCTCTTTCCTATGGGCCCCCTTTAGGTATTGAAAGGCCGCAATCAGGTCTCCCCGCAGCCTTCTTTTCTCCAGACTGAACAAGCCCAACTCTCTCAGCCTGTCCTCATAGGAGAGGTGCTCCAGCCCTCGGATCATTTTAGTAGCCCTCTTCTGGACCCGCTCCAACAGTTCCATGTCCTTCTTGTGCTGAGGGCTCCAGAGCTGGACGCAGGGCTCCAGGTGAGGTCTCACCAGAGCTGAGTAGAGGGGCAGAATCACCTCCCTCGACCTGCTGGCCACGCTCCTCCTGATGCAGCCCAGGGTACAGTTGGCCTTCTGGGCTGCCAGGGCACATTGCCGGCTCATGTCCAGCTTTTTATCCATTTCTCTCTGGCTAAACCAGCCAACGAGGAGGTTTGGGGGTTGGACTAGATGACCTCTAGGGGTCCCTTCCAACCCAAAACATTCTATGATGCCATGATTCCCTCCATCAGTCGTGAGCCGCCATAACTTGCCCGGCCACAGCAAATTGGTGGGTTGGGATTTGCAAGGGGCAGGTGGGCCGTATAAAAACAAAAACCGGAGCTGCCTACGAGTGGTGATCCCCTCGGATAATTACCCCGTCCTCTCTCGCGCGCCTTAACGCCGATGCAGTTGTATGAACAAATTAAAAGTGGCGGTTGTGGTAGATTTAAAGCCATTGCAGTCCTGATGAGCTGATAGTTTATAGCCCTACCACAAAGGGATTTTCCTCTGTTGTTTTAATCGCTAGCGCAAAATAATTACATTCCTTTTTTTTTTTTTTTCCTCCTGTGAAGCAGCAAAATGACAAAACGCCAAAATCAAAATTTGTGCGATCGTCTTCACAGAGCAAGCAAAATTGGGTTTGCAAAACAAAATAAAGGAATCAATCACTTTCCATACACAAAGACTAGTTTTAAGTAATTCTTGAAGCAGGGGATGTTTTAGGATGGGAGAAGTGGCTGTAATCAAAATGCTGGAAGAAAATGGGATTCGTTCAGAAAACGAAGTGCCTCATTAAAAATCAATCTCTTTGCTCTTCGTTCAAACGGTGCGTTGATTATAACGCTTTAGCAGATCTCTTTATAGTTACATTTGCTTGGGGGGGGGCAAAAAAACCCCGTGTTGTGTCATATTTACTGAAGTATTTAGCCATCTATAGGTGCAATCTCATAGCCAGAAGGTTTATGGAGGAGGTTGGGTACCTGCTGCGGTAGTGGCGTGGGGAAGGGCGGTTAGACGAGGCGTTTGGCTCCTGGTCCCTAATGGTCACCCTGACCCCTCTGCGACGAGTTTGCGGCGAGCTGGCGCTGCTTAGATGGCTCTTCCTTAGCATCAGGGCCGTCCTCCCAGGAAAACGCGAGATCCTTCTGGCCTGGCAGGGTGTGTCGCGAAGGATTTGCACGTGGAAATGGGGAAACAAGCGGTCGAGGGGGTGGAAAAGGTTTATTATTCAAATTCCATTTCCTGATCACCAGCGTGCAAACTCTTTTCATTTACAAGCAGTGAAGTCTCGGTGCTCGTCAACAATTTTTCTTCTTTCACCTGGTGAATAGAATAGAATAGAATCGTTCCGGTTGGGAAAGCCCTTTAAGATCATCGAGTCCAACCTTTAACCTACCCCTGCCATCCCACCTCTAAACCCTGTCCCTCAGCACCTCATCTGCCCTTCTTTTAAATCCCTCCAGGGATGAGGACTCAACCACCTCCCTGGGCAGCCCATTCCAGAGCCTGACAGCCCTTTTGGGGAAGAAGTTTTTCCTAATGTCCAACCTAAACCTGCCCTGGCCCAACTTCAGACCATTTCCCCTCATCCCATCGCCTGTTACCAGGGAGAAGAGGCCGACCCCCACCTCGCTACAGCCTCCTCTCAAGCAGTTGTAGAGGGCGATGAGGGGCAGTTGTAGAGGGTGACCTGACCCCCGTACCTGGGTTAGGTATGAGCAGAGGCTTCGGAGTTCGTTAGCAGCATTGCTGTCCTCCTTTCTTCGTGTGACCTCAGCACGATTTGAGATTTATGGTCTACATCTGCACCCGAGTTGGACTTTAAAGTGCTCCCGAATAGGAGCGAGCCGAAGTATGAACCATCCAAGCGGCGATCTCCACGCCTGTGTCGAATCCAGGCACGTCGGCGTGTGCGGTGTGAGTGATTGCTCCACGTTCTTTGCTTGCATTTACCCGTTCAGGCGTCGGCAATCACAGCTGATGGTTCCTCCCAGTGACACCCAGTTCTCTTGAAAATTCTCTTCTTGTTTCCCAATCCACCGTCAACTGCTAGAGACCAGAAAACCCGGTGGAGCTGGCGGCGTAATCTGCTATTGATCTGCATTCTAATACCTAATCTAGAATAATCTCAAGCTTCCTTTAAGCCCCAGTGAGCAGGCTATTTGCTTGCAGTTGCCTCACCGAAAACCACGTTGCTGAAGTTGGAGGCTCAGCCCGGGAACTCCCAGCGACTGCATCATCTGGAGCGCGTTTTTTGCTACCAAGAAAAATGCAAATGCGGCAGAGCTTCCCACTGCCCTGCTTGAGCAGCCATGGCAGGCTCTGATTTTTATAAGACACAGGTGCTAATTACTGGGAAACGGTTTCCTGAGAGACACCAGTCCCCTGAGGGGAAGTGTTGGGGGAGGCATTATTTTCCATCTAATCTATTAAATTTAGAAGCTAGGATGGCTGCCACCTGGGAGACCCCTGTGATTATTGACTTATGCAAGCACACTAATTTCCACCGCTACCTTGTCTCCGCTCTCCTCCCACTGCATTTTCTCCATTTATGTGTCAGCTGCATATTACCAAAATTGTAGATTTTTTTTTTTTTTTTAATACGACACGAGCGCCCAGGAGCCCAGCCCAGGATCAGGTTTTTTGCTGTGACAAACCGCACCGAGAAGGGCAAAGTCTGCATCTACCTGGGATGTACAAATAGGCAGCCGGGTCGGAAGGAGCAAGGACGAAAATAAGCCTCGTATCTCGGTCTCACAGCTCTGAAAATAATGCCTGGCGCGACTGGGTGTACCCAACGTGAGGCCATGAGCTGCCTGGAGCGGGGCTGGGCTGTAGTCAGCACCTAACAAGAAAGAAAGGTTCGTGTGAAATTTTAGTCGCAGACCTGAGGTGTCTCCAGGCTTCTCGATCTTACCAGAGCCAGGGTGTAAAAATCAGGCAATAAAAAAAAAAAAAACAATAGTGACTTTCTAGTTCTTCTTCCCAAATGTTACTCCCCACAATTCACCATCGCTGAGCCTCTAAAGCTTGCTTGGGACAGGCAATGTCCTTGGGGAACCCTCCTAGTCACGGCGCTTAGGGACGTGGTTGAGTGGTGGACTTGGCAGCGTTGGGTTAACGGTTGGACTGGATGACCTCAAAGGTCTTTCCCAACCAAAACGATTCTGTCGTTCTCTGATTCTCTCTGCCATCTTCTTTCTGCACTGCGCTCTTGTTGCGTGCACCTACCCATGTGCTTGCCCAGCCCAAGGCGCCTCTGCCCGAGGTGGCCCTGTTCTGTAGCAGCATGTACGCGTGCCCCGTGGCACCGTCTCGCCCAAAGAGCCCTCTGATGGCCAAGTAATGGCCCTGAGCTCAGAATATCCCCGTGCCGTGGACCTCAACAGGCTTTGGATTGGACAGTAGTAGGTCTTTACGATGTGTTTTGCTTCTCGCTTCCCAGCTCCTTGCATTTGGGGGTTTAACGCAGGCCTTTCCGCGTTACTTTAACAAAGTTTTATGTGTTTTAATTTTCTTTTATTACTTTGTAGCCGATTTCCAACTGCTTCACGAGACAAGTCAATGAGACAGAGCTCCTAATAAACCTGAATTCATCAATGCCTTGTTTTACTCTCTTTCATCTCTAACTGCTACCCAATCACTTGGACAACTGACGCTTCTGAGCTTGCAATTAGACCCATGCTTTCTGCTTCTGATGAAGGAAGATTAATTAAATCAGTGCTTTTCACGGCTAGAACAAATGCGGGAAAATTTTTGGCAATTTTCGCCTTCCTTTAAACCTGTAGCCTATTAATTTAAGACACCTGGCACAGAACTAACCATTTTGCCCTGATAGAAAACAATAAACTGAGATTTATACGCTGGAGCCTTATGGAAAGGCTGCTTTTTCCTTCCCAAAATGCAAATTTACAGAATAAAACGGCGTGAGATGGGGGGAAAAGTTTATAACCTTCCATCCGAAGAATAACACAGACTTCTACGATGAACCTTCCCTCTTTTAACCACACCTTGAAAGAGAGAAGGTAACGCAGCGATGTACCGATACCGGTATTTCTCTCGTGGTGCATTCACCCCCTTATGCCAGCGCTGTATGCGTCCACGTGAGTGTTTAAAAGCGGAGGCGCCACAGCCTAAATAAGACAAAAATGGGTAAGAGAAAGAAATCAGTGTGACCAAGCTGCAGCAAGATTTTGGATAGAGAGAATGGGAAACCTGGCTAAGAGGCAAGAAGCCGGTGCGGGTGAGGGCTGGTCTGCTGCCGAACAGGATCCCGGCTCTCTGGATCTTTAATTTCCCCCCATGAGGGCGATCGGCGGCTTTAGCATTGAACCGTAAGAGCTGCGGGCGTCTCTCAGGACAGTGGCATGCTGGCTCTTCTCCCGGCTTCTTAGCAAGAGCCTGGGTCGCTCATCCGCTCCTGCGTTGGGGCGTTGACGCGGGTAAATGAATTTGGGTGCAATTCTGCCCAGGGCGGCTTACCCAACCGTGGGCTCCGCTGCAGTCGCTACAGGTAATGCCAAAAACGAAGGCTTTTCCAGTTTGTTCATGCTCTGGTGATGGTGGATTTTAAGTAACTTTGGGGGATTTGCAAGAGGGCAATTCCCCTTTTCCGAGGCGGAGGACAGCTCGTGCCTTTTCAGGCATCGTGCTGCTCTACAACAAGTTTTTCTGGGGAGAAAAAGGAGATCAAGGGATCTTTTTTACAGTCTATTTGTGTGAAGGAACATCAGAGATACCAAAAGACTAATTATCTTCCCACATTGGCAGTTGCTAAGAGGAAAGTTCCAGGCAGCGCAATTAGCTTGTGACAGGTATTCTCCATTTACTAATTACTACGTATTTAAGACCCTTTGTTCAAGGTTGGTTGTCCGTGTCCCAACTCCTGATATCACCTGGACTTCTTCGTTTCCGTGGTCGCCGTTACAGGTTCAGCGAGCGTCTGCTGAAGCCAAAAAGAAAAGCATGACTTAAAAACTCCGGAGAGGAGTCATCCTGCTGGGGGCAATTCACCCAGGCAGGGTTCTGAAGATGTTCCTGGGCGTTGTTAAGTCGCTTAGATGTGCAAGGCCTAAATCCTCCTCTTCTCCTTGTGTTTTCTGTTGACTGGTGCTTATGAACCATCCAGAGCCAGGTATTCCATGAGACAGCTTCGGCTGTTGGGTTTGGGTGGCAAATTCCAACAGCGGTTTTAGGAGATACGTGTGTCTGCGTTGTTCTGATAACCACGGCTGAGTGGTTACTCGGTAGCTGTCGTTGTATTTTTAAAGGTCATACATGCAAAAATATATTCCTAACATCATCTCTTTAAGTACCAGTGGTTGGGCACCTGTTCTGAAGTACAGGGAAGGGACTGCAGGTGATTTTCCGTGTTTTAATTATCTTACAAGCAAGACAATAAGCTACATACCCCGCCCAAAGCCTTGTGAGATATTCCCTCTCGATTTCCCAAAAGCTAATATTCATTACCATGCCCTTTTGACACCAACCACCTCTTCGTTAACGATCTTTTGGTTGGTGTGGGTGCAGTTTGCACAGCTCTGTGTGCTTATATCTGTTGCCACCGCCTGTCCCCTCGCTGGTTTCATAGAATCATAGAATCATAGAATGTTTTGGGTTGGAAGGGACCCCTAGAGGTCATCGAGTCCAACCCCCCTGCAGTCAGCAGGGACACTGCTAACCAGATCAGGCTGCTCAGAGCCCCATCCAACCTGGCCTTGAATGTTCCCAGGGATGGGGCCTCCACCCCCTCTCTGGGCAACCTGTTCCAGTGTTTCACCACCCTCATTGTAAAGAATTTTTTCCTTATATCTAGCCTAAACCTACCCTGATTTAGTTTAAAACCATTACCCCTTGTCCTAACACAGCTGGCCCTACTAAAAAGATTTTCCCCCTCTTTCCTATGGGCCCCCTTTAGGTATTGAAAGGCTGTAATCAGGTCTCCCCGCAGCCTTCTTTTCTCCAGACTGAACAAGCCCAACTCTCTCAGCCTGGCCTCATAGGAGAGGTGCTCCAGCCCTCGGATCATTTTAGTAGCCCTCTTCTGGACCCGCTCCAACAGTTCCATGTCCTTCTTGTGCTGAGGGCTCCAGAGCTGGACGCAGGGCTCCAGGGGGGGTCTCCCCAGAGCAGAGCAGAGGGGCACAATCCCCTCCCTCGACCTGCTGGCCACGCTTCTCCTGATGCAGCCCAGGGCAGGGTTGGCTTCTGGGCTGCCAGCGCGCATGGCCGGCTCATGTCCAGCTTTTCATCCCCCAGCACCCCCAAGTCCCTCTGGGCAGGGCTGCTCTCAATCCTTTCTCCCCCCAGCCTGTATTGATACTGGGGGTTACCCCGTCCCAAGTGCAGGACCTTGCACTTGGCCTTGTTGAACTTCATGAGGTTTGTGTCAAGGTCTGTATGGGCCAGGGTTGCATTTTGGGAGCTTGGGAACAGTTTTGGGCTCTGCTTAGCCAGTCTTAAAACGTGCAGAGCCTCTGTTGGCATCCGTTGCCCACCCATAGCCTGCACGTTGCAGGGGTTGGCTCCAACCGCCGCTCGGCGGTGGCCCACGTGCCGTGTTTGCTGGCCAAGGCAGCCTTTGCGTGGCAGAAGCCGTTGGCATTCATGTCCTCTCTTTTTTGGAGCGGGCGAGATGATGGGCGTGTTTGCGGATGTCAGTGGTTGCATGTTCAGAGACGCAGATGGCGTGAGAATCCCTGCAATTTCAGCAGGTTTGTCGAAGCCTTCCTTACTTGCCCACACTGCAGGCACAGTTTGCATAAGATTTAGGGCTCCTTTCTTCACGGCGAAAGCTACGAGAAGGAAAAAACCGCAAGCCAAGCGGTGCACCGTGTGTGTCAGTTCCAAGGCAACGTGCTATTTTATTGCCGTCAGCAATTTTCCCCGGGTCTGCGTTCCAGCTCCCTGCTACAGTCGGTGAGATCTGACAGCGCTGAACCTGAGGTGGAACACAAAGATACCCATGTTTTAAGCCGTGATGGTTTTATTTTCTATTTTAATTAGTTATTTGTACCCGTGTTCTAAGGCATGGAGAGTGCTGGTAAAATACTACGTGCATCCATGTCCATTATCCGGGATGCTTTGGGATGTTCGGGTTGCTCACAGCGATCTTTGATTAGCTTGAAGCAGTAGAGTTCCCCAGATCTTAGTTAATTGAAACGCGCATCAAGTAACTACATTCATAAATGAGTCATTTATAAATAAGACAGCAAGGAAAGGAGCTTGGCAGGAGTAACGGCGAGAATTGCTAATATGTACCCGGGCTCCTCCAAGTGTGCAACGTGCATGGACACGCATCAGAAATTCTCTGGTGCCACGAAAATAAGAGCAGTGGTAGCAGATGGATAAACACAACTGATACCCTGTAATCCAATTTTCAGTTTGGTGACAAGCTTGGAAAATTTAGTAGTGTATCAAAAGTCTCTGTTAATTGATGCCGGTGCCGATTGGCCCAGGCGATGCCACCTGAAGGCATCTGGCTCATGGGCTACAAGAAGGAAGACCCTACAGGAGAGGAAGGCTTGAGAAGGAGGGACGCTGTCTGGTTTTGGTCATTAATGTCTCTGAGCATTAATAACAACCTCTGATTCTTTGCCCCTTCTGGATCATTGATAATCTCTCCAAGGGCAGAAAGTGCCTCTTACTCCATGCACCTGCGGTGTTTATCGTCAGAAGACCCCATGCCTTGAAGCCTGTGTTAGAATCATGGAATGGTTTGGGTTGGAAGGGACCCCCAGGGGTCCCCCAGCCCAACCCCCCTGCAGGAGCAGGGACACCTTGAACCACATCAGGTTGCTCACAGCCCTGTCCAACCTGGCCTGGAATGGTCCCAGGGATGGGGCCTCCACCCCCTCTCTGGGCAACCCCTGCCAGGCTTTCACCACCCTCACTCTAAAGAATTTCTTCCTTAGATCCAGCCTAAACCTACCCTGGTTTAGTTTAAAGCCATCCCCCCTTGTCCTGTCCCAGCTGGCCCTGCTAAAAAGCTTGTCCCCCCCTTTCCTCTGGGCCCCCTTGAAGCCCTGAGCGGCCGCACTCAGCTCTGCCCGCAGCCTCCTCTTCTCCAGGCTGAACACCCCCAACTCTCCCAGCCTGGCCCCAGAGCAGAGGGGCTCCAGCCCTCGGAGCATTTTTGTTAGCATTGCTGGAGTCTAAATATAGATGTAACTAAGTGTGTCAATGTTGTAAACCATCATTATCTGCAAGGAAAATGTTTTCCAGTCCACAGATGAAAGAGCTTTTCAGTGCAAAGCGTTGCTATTATGGGGAGATACTTCTTGTTGGGTTTTATTGGATTTTTAAAAATAATTTTGAATCTCTTCTCTGTTTTTCTGGCTAATGTTTCACATGGTACCCTAGACACGCAGATAGCACACACCAACTTGCCACAGGTTGTGATTTATAAGAGAGTAATACTATTCAGTATTTTCCTTAAAAAAAAAAACTCCTCTCTGGAGTCTTGCACTACTCCTGCGAAACACGGAGTTCTCTTTTAAAACTACGCCGATGTTACAACTGAAAAAAATCCTGTGCTAATCAAAGATAAGAGCCAGTTTATATCCGTGGTTCTCAAGGGCTTTCGGAAAGTCTTTGCATGTTGGGAGGCTGAGGCATGAGTGGGCAAAATGATTCGCTTATGAATGCCGCTAATAGGGCATGCGACTGAATACTTTGGGTTGCCCTTGGGACCAGGAGCGTTGGCCCTGTTGGTTACATCCTTGGTGTCTTCTCTTTCATCTCCTCTATCGAAGGAGCCTTGTGCATCCCTAAGCTCTCATCTGGGAGTGGACCTCTCTAACAGACTCTAACAGACAAATATCTCAAGGGTGGGGGTCACCAGGACGGAGCCAGACTCTTCCCAGTGGTGCCCAGTGCCAGGACAAGGGGCCATGGGCACAACCTGAAGCAGAAGAGGTTCCAGTTGAACGGGAGGAAGAACTTCTTGACTTTGAGGGTGCCCTGGCCCAGGCTGCCCAGGGGGGCTGTGGAGTCTCCTTCTCTGGAGATCTTCAACCCCCGCCTGGCCGCTGTCCTGTGCCCCCTGCTCTGGGTGAGCCTGCTTGGGCAGGGGGGTGGCACTGGGGGAGCTCCCGAGGGCCCTTCCAACCCCTGCCATTCTATGTGATTCTGTGAACTGGCGTAAAAACTGGACTTTTCCCATTTCAACATCAAATTCCCACCAGCAGCGGCCCAACGCTTGCGTGCGCCACGTAGGGACGAGAGCGAACATACGGGCGCCGTAACGGAAGAGCGCTCAGTCTGGAAGTTGAGTCATATTTGCATGTTGAGTAGGCAAGGAGGCTTTGTAATTGTAGTGGGAAGGGACAAGCGAGATCGTCCGTCTTCAGCAAAATTGCCAGAGGGGTTGCTTTGATTTAACTCCACCGTTTACTCGATATGAGGGGGAACGGGGCAGAGGGACGCGTTGTTTCGCAGGGTCCAACCCTGCTTGCGTTCGTTCGCTCCGTCCAGATGAAGCCCACCCTATGTCAAGCCAGCCCTTCGCCGCTGGAGCCCTTCTGCTCACCAAGCTGGAGTTCATGAAAGCCAAGAAACCAGATTTGCACTGGAATCGATTGAAGTTGGATGCGATGAAACAAATGGGGCACTTGTGAGCATTGCAGCTTTGGTGAGGGGGGGTCTCCCAGCCCAGAGAAGGGGGTCCCAGCCCAGAGAAGGGGGTCCCAGCCCAGAGAAGGGGGGATCTGCGCCCCCATAAAGGACTGGGCCACTCTGGGGTGTGCAACTGTGGGTTACCCATGCGGGCAGCATTGCTGGTAATCCATAAAGGTACCAACGTGAGAAGGGCTTTGATGCTGGCTGCCCTCATTGCAGCTCCTCCGTGGCCCATAGGGAGGTTCAGGCTCCAGAACCACCAATCCAGCATGAAATTTCCATTAAAACCCAGCTCCGAGAGCCAGGGGGTGTTAGCCCTATAATTGGGCAGGTTAGACTCACGCTAGAGTTTAATGGCAATTTAAATCTCTCGCTCGCTCCGATGCAGAAGTATTAAAACTTTGATCAAGGCCTTTCAGTCCTTCAGCTCTTTACCAGGGATGGTGCGGAGCTGAGTCCCTCGGAGTGAACCAGGGGGCCCAAGTGTTTAAGACATCAAAACCAGGCAAATTTCCTTTTTCTTCTATTTTAACCCCCCCAGTCTGTGGTTTAAACCTGCCCTTTTCATACTTCTTCACATTTCTGGTTATGAATGAATAAGCCAATTAGGGATCTTGTGTTTGTAAGGCTAAGAATAATTAATGCCTTGATTAAAACCAAGAAATCATGCGATTGGAGCAGAGAAGAAACCCAAACCCTTTTCTAGAGGAGGCTGTTTCCTAGGAGGTTTCCTTCTGTTACAGAAATATTTACTTGCAATCAGAAAAACATTTCTTTCTGGTGGAAAAAGAAAAAAAAAAAATCATTTTCTCCGCAGCCTAATGGGCAGGGGCATGTTTTTAATAAACATATGGAAGGATATTTTTTCTGCAGGCAGGAATTAGTATTCAGGAGCTT
>JADKXX010010906.1:0-16154 GCA_017310255.1 Butorides virescens | reverse complement strand
GGGATGGGATGAGGAGGGGAAGGGACAAGGCTTCCACGAGGCCGTGCTTCACCCCCCGCCTCCGCCCCCCCGTAAAGGAACAGCGCAAGGCCATGCATCACTTATGCCTTATTTATAGGTATTAAATAAGACTTCACTAGAACATAGCTCTTGTGCTGACCCGCTGCAAGTGGGTGAATTGCACCCTAAAGCAAATATAGGGAACGTGTATTATTCATCAGCCCCTGCTAATAGGGTTATTGCAGGCTGAGATGTTGCCTGTCTTGACTGAAGAGCAGATGCTGGCCTCCGTGACTTCTGTTTGCATAATTACACTGTAAATTCCGTCCCGCTGTGTCTGTCTAATTACATTTTTAAATAAGAAAAAATATTTATATACATGTAGGGCTTGGTTTTTTTTTTTTCCCCCCCTCCATGGCTTTTTCAAGGCCAGATTTTCATGTATGCGGGAGTAGGGGTGGCTGCAAAACAACAGAAAAAGAAAGTTCTGCTTCACATTTGTCGCGTTTGATAGCGGAAGGGAACGGGGCGCCTCTCCAGGGGCGGTCCGGCTTTGGGGGCTACCCGGTGCACTCGATCCTCAGCCTAAAAATACCCATCGGGGAGGAGGAAGAGGTCGAGATTCCCAAGCCACCTTTTTCAAGGTTGGGTGGGTTCAAGGGGAGCAGCTCACAGTAAGGAATTAATGAATCATTGAATCCCAGAATCCCAGGTTGGAAGGGACCACACGGATCATCTGGCCCAACCTTCCCAGGCAAGAGCCCAGCCTAGACAAGATGGCCCAGCACCCTGTCCAGCTGCATCTTAAAAGTGTCCAATGTGGGGAGCCAACCCCTCCCCTGGGGGGATCGTTCCGATGGTTGACTGTTCTCATGGTGAAGGATTTCCCTCTCGTGTCCCATCGGAATCTCTCAAAGACCAGCCCCTCTTGGCTTTATGCTTTAATTGATGACCTCAGGCACTAAAACAGCGACGAGGATCCAAATAAAAAGTTTTCTGGTAATAAAAACATAACTGAGGAGAACCCATCAGCCCGGAGGAGCGGCCTTACAAACCTGAGTATGGCAAAGAGGGATAAAAAAGTGATGGCTGGGGGGGGGGGGGGGGGGGTGTAATTTTTTATTTATTTATTTAATTTTAATTTTTGCTCAGCCTTTGGAAAGGCCTGAAAAGGAAAAAGCCTGCGCAGGGATCGGAGGGTAACGCAAGAACTACGCCGGTGATCGGAGAAGCCAGTGGCTGCGTTGAGAAGGGGGGGGAACGGGGGGGGAACGATTGCTGAGAAACCAGGCGACGGCTTTGTAGAGCACCAGGGGCCCTGGGCACCCCGGAGGGAGGAAAGCCATTGAACCCAGCAGTGCCAGCACCGCCACCAGCGGGTGTAAACTGGCCCCGAATAGACGAAGGCTGGAAATTAGAAAGAGCCATCAGAGCAGACATGGGGCTGGGGTAGCGAGGGGGGGGTCGCACAGTCTCACCAGGCCCTCTCTAGACCAGCGTCCCCACTGTAGCCTCGCTAGCTCGAGTTTTCATAGAATCATAGAATCATAGAATCAAAGTTTTGGGTTGGAAGGGACCCCTAGAGGTCATCTAGTCCAACCCCATAGAATCGCTTTGGTTGGAAAAGCCCTTTAAGATCATCGAGTCCAACCTTTAACCCAACCCTGCCATCCCACCCCCAAACCCCGTCCCTCAGCACCTCATCCATCCTTCTTTTAAATCCCCCCAGGGATGGGGACTCGACCCCTTCCCCGGGCAGCCCCTTCCAGAGTCTAGCGTTACCCTTTGGCGTAGCCGCCTCGTAACCAAAGCGCCGCTGTCGCCACTGCCAGGGGATGTCCCCTTCTCAGGGACATTCACTGAAAGGACGAGAGGCAATGGGCAGAAATACAGGGATTCCATTTACACACAAAAAAAAAATAGCTTTTTTTTAAAAAAAAACACAAACATGGGAGCTGTCGGACACTGGAAGGAGAGGTTGTGGCGGCTCTGTCCTTGGCCATAGTCAAGACCCAACAGGACACGGCCCTGAGCAAGCTGCTCTGAATGATCCTGCTGGGAGCAGAGGGGTTGGACTGGGGACAAACCTGAACCAGTTTGTGATTTAGAAACCCAAACTGGTTTGCGATTTATTCGCTGAACCTCCCATCTCTCGTTTCCCTCCCAGGTGTGAGCCACTATCGGTGCCGCCTCGCGACCGCCTCCATCCCAACACCCCCGACCTCCTCTTTCCAGGTAAGGAAAACCAAACCGTCGCATCTCCGCGTCCTTTTTTTGTTTTTCCTTAAGGACCAGAGCAAGCGGCAGCCAAGGGCAGGAGCCTGCGTTCATGTCAGCGCCTGCAGCTGCAAAAGCAGAGCTCTGCAGCCCTCTAGTGCTTATTGAATACATAGAAAAAGCAGAGTTTGCGACAGCCATGGGGGAAAAAGAGCCAAGGACAGCTCAGGCTGAGTGTCCATCACCTCCAGCCCAGCCGGAGAGAGGGGAGGAAGGTCCCTTCCAGCAGGCAGGAGCGGCTGGGCACGCAGGTTTGGGCTGGGGGCTCTCAAAGCCCCCGCCCCACGCAGGCAGAGGCGCCGGCGTTTCCATCCCTGCCGCTGGGTAACCCCAGCAAAACATTTTTCTGTGCCTCCTTGCACCGCTGCCATAACCCTGAGTGTTCCCCCCCCCTCATCCCCGCAGCGATTTAAGACGATGCCGATCCCCTGGTGACTCCAGCAGTTTCGCTGGAGCATTTTTTTCCCCAGGAGCTCACCGTACCGTTGGTATTTTAAGTTATTTATTTTCCAGGAGAAGACAATGTAACTATTTAAACATTGTTCTCCCTTGCAACGCTAATTTAAAACAGAGGCTTTTATTTGCTAACAGGACAGGGTACCAGCTGGTATTTACCTAAACAGTTTTAATGTTTAGACAGGCTCCTGATCCGCAGATGCATTCCCCCCCCCCAAGAAGCTGTGCTAGGGGAAAAAAAAAAAAAAAAAACCAAAAAAAACGTGTTGGCCATGCAAAGGGGAGATGGGTTTGGTATGGGAATGATTTAATAACTTCATCCCGTGGAGCAGGGTGGGGAAGCAGGGATCCCTTCTCCTACCTGCCCTGTTCACCTCCCTGGACCCTTTTCCCACGCCGTCAGCCTTCTTTTCTTGGAGCACCCGCTTCCCCACATCCCACAACGTCAAGGCTGAACACCATGCCTGGGAGGGCCCGGAAAGGGAAGGGATTAGGAAAAGGGCACAAGGTCCCAGCCCCTTTCCCGACAGCTTTTGCCCGTCCCCATGAGGACTATGCTGCATCATCTCAGCGACAAAAATACACCTGGAGCCAAGTTGGGGAACTTTGTCTGCCTCCATCTCACTCCTGTCAAAAACACGCCTCCAATTTTCATTAAAAACCAACCCTTTTTGCCAAATAACAGCTACACAAAAAAAAAAAAAAAAAAAAAATTAAAAGTTAATTAAATGAAATACAGTTGCTTTCCAGGCTCTTTCTGATAAAATCCTGAAAAGCTGCTTTACAATTGGATTTCTCCCACAAATCTCCACTTCAACAAAAGAAGTCGTCTGCATATAAAATACTTGGAGCGATTAATTCTCCGGAGCTCCGGAGCCAGATGTACCGATACCAACTACATTGGAACAAGTCAACTGTGCCTTCTAGCTGGAGGATTAAGCTCTTCCCCGTCCCCACGCTGAGGTCCGGGTCCTCCCGCACAGCACGGGCCCGTTGCAATTTTCACTTTTTCCCCCCAATCGAACGGAATGGGATTTTTTTTTTAAAAAAAGTGATATGTTCTTTGACTTGATGCTTTTGCCATTTAGGATCTGAAGAGCTGCGGTGCTGTTTTATCCCTGGCACAGCTCGGAGGCTCAGCCGGGAAGGAGCTGTATTGGCCTGCGGGAGCCAGGATTTTGGGATGCTCCAGCTCTGCCGGTGCTCATTTTGGTGGAATGAGCAGGAGGGGTCTGTGGTCCACGCGGTGGCTTTACAAGAGCCAAGACTTTGCAAGGACTTGGAGAGAGAAGAGAAAAAACCAAGGTAAAAAGCAACTATTGGGGGGACACCCATGAAACCCAGGGTTCGGTCCGTCAGTCGGAGAGTGTTTTGGGGTACAAGTAGTCGACGCTGTATAAATCCCCCTCAGCAGAAGAGGAATCTCAGCTACTCTCCTTTACCACCCATCCAGGCTGAAGCTGCCTTTAAAGCAGCAACCTGAATAACCTTGTCATTTCAATTTTTCACACATTTTTCTGTGCGGTGTGTTCTCAAGATCTGGGAATTTTAATTTTCCCAGCACAACTGCCAGAGGCTGCTCGTCCCTATCAGGGCTTGCTCAGCCACATCAAAGGGAACAGGACACATCAGAGGGGAGCTGAAGGGCCCCAGTCCCATCCCGGGGGAGGGGGGCGAGGGGATGCTGCGGGCTCTGAAGCATCCCTCGGCTTCAGGAAGCAGGGTTGGATTAGCAAAGAAAAAAAAAAAAAAACACCAAACCCCAATGGTGTTGTGTCTGCCCAAGCCAAAACAACTGAACTGCTGTGGTGTCTCCTAGGATGTACCTGGGCAACGCTGGAGAATCCCAGCCAGACCCTTCAGCACCAAGGTGATGCTTCTCAAACATTGCTCCTCTTCCAAAAGGCAACAGGAGGGCAAGCACGTGGTGACAGCCTTCGCATCATCATCATGTAGGGCCAGCTGGGACAGGACAAGGGGGGATGGTTTCAAACTAAAACAGGGTGGGTTTAGACTGGATCTAAGGAAGAAATTCTTTACAATGAGGGTGGTGAAACCCTGGCAGGGGTTGCCCAGAGAGGGGGTGGAGGCCCCATCCCTGGGAACATCCCAGGCCAGGTTGGACGGGGCTGTGAGCAACCTGATGTGGTTCAAGGTGTCCCTGCTCCTGCAGGGGGGTTGGGCTGGGTGGCCTCTGGGGGTCCCTTCCCACCCAAAACATTATGTGATTCTATGATCATCACATCACAGAAAAACGAGGCAAGTAAAGCAATCGGGAGTGTTCAAAGGCTCCGTTTTCCCCCCCAGTTTTTAGAGTGGGGATCCCTAAGGTAGCTCAAACACCAAATGCAAACCCTGGCCTTGTGAACAAGCTTTCACTTGCCCCCAGCAGAAGCCAAAAACCCGAGCTGGCCAGCCCTGCCTGAGCGTACCAGAGGAAGGAGCCCCCAGAGAGGGCCAGCATTCACCCGAAACCATCTCAACTTAAAGTAAATTAAGATGTGGACGTGCAGAAGGTGGGGGGAGCGGCATCAGAAGCCCAGAGATTCAAGCCACCTAATGAAAGAGGGCTGGATGCCTCGGCAAAATTAGCATCCCTTTGTTTATCCCAGCTGTGCCTTCCCGGAGCCGAAAGCAGGCAGCAGCATTTCCCTTTGGTTTCAAACAGGAGGGGGGGGGGAAAGGGGGTTGGCTTTGAAGGCTCCGCTCGCATAGGAAATGAACTTCTTGATTCCTGTTGACATTTGCAGCAAAGTTGTAGGTGGTGCTCGTAGCATTTTTTTTTTTATTATTTTTATTTTTTTTTTTCCAAGCTCCCTCGCGCTGTTTGTTCAGCTACTTCACACCCATGTGAAATGTGATAATACCAAGCAGTGGGTGGAAGGAACCGCACGAACGTAGCCCTTCAGGAGACGGGAGGCTTCACAACCGCTCGGCGTGTAACGACAACTCCCTCCATTACCAGCTTCCACACCGCCGTCCCTGCCTACACCGAGCTTTTAAGCGGCGAGGAGGAGCAGCAAGACAGACCATGGGGTTTTGTTCCAGCTCTGCAAGCAGCCAGAGCGACTCCGGTGATGGTTTGTTTCTCTGGATTCCTTAAAAAAAAAAAAAGGCAAGAAATAAGGCTTTGCCTTTCCAGCCTCGCACAGCGAGGACTTCTCTGTTAGGGTCATACAGGAACGTTATCGCTCCCTAGGCTAAAAGCTCCCAAGGTGGTAAAAACTGCACCCTCAGGAGCGGTGCAGCGCTCATCACATCTATAGAAAAGTCAATTAATGCTTACTTTCCAGTCCTAGCAGCGTTGCTGTGTGTCCAGCTCTACTTCTCAAGCGCCAGCTCCTGGAGTCAAGTTAATAAGTGGAGATTCTGGGATTCTGGCCGGCCCTTTCATTCTAATGTTGGTGTTGGGCGAGAAGGAGCTGACGAAATGCTGCACGAAAAGATCAGGGGGTTGGTTTAAGACAAGTCTATGGCCTTGCCAAGTGCTTGGGGATGACCAACCCTAGGGCCTGTAGCGGTCGTGGCCTCACAGTGCCCTTGAGAAAGCACTCAGCATCCTGCAGGATGGTGGCCCATGGCATGAAGTTGGCCACAACACCAGGCAGCTGAAGAGCCACCGGGTTTTATTTCTGCGAGACGGCAGCATTAGGAATTCAGCATCTGGGTATTGCAGCGCTCGTTGCAGTCGGGGATCTTTGATATTACGCCGGCCGCTCCCAACTCCTGCCTTGTTCCACCACATGCTCTAAATTCCCCCCCCTTTTTGTTCTTCCTGCTGTAACCCACGTCGAGCTGCCCTCGCTCCCTGCAGACGTCACCTTTTTCACCTTCCAGGTGCTGGGCAGCTCTGCTCATCGAAGAGGGCAGCTCCCCGCAGCGCTTGCCAAGACTCTGGCTGATCCAGGTCTGCAGTTGCCATCCATCTCAGGACTATGCTAACCGGGCTCTGAGAACCCCTAGAAGAAAGGTCCTGGGTTTTGCTCCCTGCCTCCCAGAGCAAACCAGTCTGCCCTAAATCCTCACCAGCAGAGCCTGCCTGTCCTGCAGCTGAGAGCACACTGACATCTAACGGCATTCCCGGCTACTGCCAAGGAAAAGGGAACAGCCCCCTGCGTCTCATCCGACAGTCAGTCACACTAGAGCAGGGAACAGGGGGGATTTTTCTCTCTAGAGAAGTTTCTGTCCCCACACCCCCTTCAAAACCACCTGCACAGGATGAATTGATTTCTTACCAAATCATTTTGAAAAGCCTGCCTTGTAGAGCAGGGTCATCTACCTGCCAGAGCCCCAAAACACCAAAGCCAGCCAAGTTCCTCCTTGTCGTGCCCCATGGGACCTCAAGATACAATGCCCAGGCTGACACCTCTTCTGCACCAGCAGAATGAAATGGGGAGGCAGCCGAGGCACCATGGAGGCTGTATCAGGTTATTATGGGCTTACCCTCCCATAATTCATGGCCTAGATGAATCCTAGAATCCCAGGTGGGAAGGGACCTCAAGGATCATCTGGCCCAACCTTTCTGGGCAAGAGCCCAGTCTGGACAACAGGGCCCAGCACCCTGCACAGCTGAGTCTTAAAAGTGTCCCCTGGGGAGATCATTCCAGTGGTTGACTGTTCTCAGGGTGAAAAATTTTCCTCTTGCATCCAATTGGAATCTCCCCAGGAGTAACTTGTGTCCATTCCCTCGTCTTCTCTGTGTGACTCCTTGTGACAAGGGACTCTCCATCTTCCTTGTACCCTTTAAGTACTGGCACATGGTGATGAGATCCCACCTGAGCCTCCTTTGCTCAAGGCTGAACAAACCCAGCTCTCTCAGCCCATCCTCAGATGACTAGGAGAGGCTTCCCAGCCCTTGGATCATCTTGGTGGCCCTGCTCTGGACCCCCTCCAGCCTGTCCCTATCTTTTCTATACAGCAGGGGCCAGAACTGCACACGATATTCCATCTTGCTCCAAAAGAGAGCCTCCTTATACTTCTCCCCCTACCAAGCTGTGGGAAGGATCCCTGGCCAGGCACCATCCCCTTGAGCCCAGCTCCTTGCCTGCCGTGCTGAGCACCTAGGAAGCGATGGATGAGGAGCAGGAGATGACCCCAGTGCTGCAGAAGAATCTTTTCCATCATAGTACCATCCCCAGCCCATAGGTACACCAGGATGGGATGCTGCCAAAGTCTCTCCAGCATGGATAAGGACTGGTCTTCCTGGGACAGGCTTACCCACAGCACCCTGCAGGTGAGGGCAAGGAGCCTGAGCCCGAGCTTAAATAGAGCTCCTGGGCTGAGGGTGGAGTGGGGGCTCAGGTGGGGCTGCTTAGGGTAGGGTGTTCAGCTTTGGGGGGAGCTTATCTTGTCTGTGCTCCTGAACTGCTCTCAGAAAGTGGAACTGAAGCCACCAGCATTGTCCCTTCACTGCCAACCTCAGTGTCTGCAGAGCAGTGTCCCATGGTGTGGCAGGTCGGGGTTCAGGCCATCGCTCTGTGAGTAGCACTGTTTTATTTTTTTTTCCCCTCTACAATTTGTTGGGTTTTTTTTTTTCCATGTTTCTGAGTGTGCCTGTGGTTTTTCTTCAGTTGCTACAGCCAGAATTTAATTGGGGTGTGGCAAGAAAGGCGGGGGGAATAATAAAATATTTCTCCTGCTGTGGTGGTTTTGGTTTTACTTTGGCTGAAGATCGTTGTTTGCCAGCGGCGATGGGGCTGGTGCTTCCTGCCCTGCTTACAGCCTGGGTCACAGGTACAGATTTAATAAGGGGGAAATGATTTAATTGTTTACATATAAATAGAACAGAAGCTCTGAACCCCTTTGGGGGGGGGTGAAACCTCTGCGTTAAGCTTCTCTGGGGACTCCAGAACAGCCCTTCCTAATATATGTAAGGGTTGAGGGAGTATTTAGGTGTTTCTGTAAGCGCCCATATCCCATGTTCTGCTTTCTGGTCCCCATCCCTGGAGGGATTTAAAAGAAGGGCAGATGAGGTGCTTAGGGACAGGGTTTAGTGGTGGGATGGCAGGGTTAGGGGACTGGTTGGGCTTGATGGTCTTAAAGGGTTTTTCTAATAATTTATGATTCTATGATTCTGCATTCCTTACTTGGGACTGGATTCCTGCAGCCCGACCTGGCTGCTGGCATCAGTGCCCGAGATGCAAAATAAGTGGGCAAACCCTCCTGAACGAAATATGGGGTCATACGTCCCCCGTATGCAGGGGACATCAAATCTTTAAGTGACGCGTGGTTGGATTGGCCCGGTTAGCTGTTGGGAAGTGGAGGGAGCGCCCTACAAACCTTCACAGAGCTGCTGCTGCCCCCCTCCCCGTCCCTTCAGCATCCCAACCAGAGCCCGGGGCTTCATTTAATCATTTTCCAGGCTAATTGCTCCCCGTGATCAGCAGCTCAGTGATTGTCAGAAGCGACGTGCTGGTCGTCGGCCAGGTGCTGGACACCGCTGGGGTTAGGCCAGGCTCAGAGGCGAGCAAATCTTGAGCAAACCTTGGCTCCCCTGCACCGCGCCTGACTCCGCCGCGGCTCTGCGGGACAGGACCAGTTTGCAAATGGTTTTTACCTCCTTGCTGCTTTGTGGCACGGTAAGGGCAGCTCCTGGCTGCCCTAAATATATATATTTATGGTTGTTGTGCCGAACGGGGACGGGTGAGATGATTTATTGCCCCCGTGTCCGGCGCTGCAGGGGAGGGTTTGTGTCGTAGCCCGTGCTTGGGGCGGTTGAGACGGTTTTCAGGCAAAGGACTTTGCCCTCGCGTGGCTGCAGACCCCCATGGTTAAACTGCAGGTCAGAGTAAAAGTTGTTTGGGGGGGACCCCGTATTTCGTACGAGGCTTCTCAGACACGGGGCGAGCGCTCGGGGGGGTTCCCAGCTCCTGCAAAGAGCTCGGTGCCCGAAAGCCCAGGCTGCTGCTGGTCCTGTTCCCCGCCTCGGAGCTCCCTGAATTTTTTTTTTTCTTTATCTTTTCACTAGAAACGCCAAAGCCACCGGTGTGGAAGTGTCTGAGGGACGTGGAAACTTCTTTCTGCTGTGGCCACGGACTGCAAGGCAAGAGGGGAGCCAAGGAGCAGGAAAGCTGGGCGCGGGGTTAAAGCGAGGATTACTACTCCCGAACCGGGATAAGCCGGGAGGGGGGGGTGCTGGTGTGTATCAGGACTGATTAAAAACAAATCAAAAGGTTATCATGGATGTCTCAGGCTCGTTAGGGATTGATTATTTAACGACAAGAATTGCACCCTGGGTGGGGGGGATGATTTGGAAGGGCGGCAGAAAGCAATTAAAGGGGAAAAGCCGAGGGGGTTATCGGGGAAACTTGTATAGGGGTGAAAGCTTTTAAAACTGTAACGGGATCTTCCCGGGAGCCTTTGTGCCAGGTAAAGGGGGCATTTTCCATCCCTACCCATGCCGTACCTGCAAGCGAATGCCAGAATTTGCTCCTTTTTCCCCCCATGTCTGCTGGAGAGCTGTGCCAGTCCAACCTGGTCTCCCCCAAAACTCAAGGTACCGTAGCTGCAAACCCATTGCACGCACGGGGTCTTTGCAGCAGACCAGAAAAGCGGCGTTTAAAGCGGGGCCATGGAGCTTGGTGGGATGGAAGAGGGATTTCGGGGTCAGCCGTGGCCAACAGGGCAGAGGGGGGGGGTGCCCCAACGGCTCTGTCCTCGCCGTGCCGGCCGCGACTTCTCCGGTAACGAATCCAGAGGAAGAAATCGCTTACCGGGAGCCGCCGCTGCGCCGGCAATTTTCTCAATCTGATCTGAATAGGAAATACTGCGGCCTTGTGGAGTCTTGCCAGCTCCCCTGGACTTTAAAGCAAGTTTGAGGAGGGGAAAGAAAAAAAAAAAATATATATATATCTCTATGGTATTGCATTATTCATGCATGAAAACAATTCCTTACGAGTGCTCCCCGGGGGTCTGTCCTGCCTCTGAGCCCTCTTACAATTTATAGGCATCACGAGAGTGCGAAGGGGATGGATTCTCGGGGTGGTTTAAATCAGGGTTTGAGATGAATCGTTTGGCTCCGTACGGTAATTAGTCCCTTTCCACGCATCCTCGAAAAAGGGGACCAAAACTTTTCGCGAAGCTGGGTTTAATTCAACAAAAATCACCTCGGCCAAGGGGCAGGGGCGGCAGGGTACTCGCAAATGTCAAAACGTTCCAATCTGACAATTCAAAATAAGCATTTTTGGAAACGTGCCGGCCCTTGGGTTATTTGAAAGCAGATTTTTTTTTTTTCACTTGGAAACAGCCCCGAAGCAAAACTGGGGAAGCTGAGCGGAGGGCAGAACCTGAGCGTGACCTTCGGCGCCGGCTTTCCGGGCGGACCTGCGGCTCCGTGCGCCCCGCCGGGGTCGTCTTCCCTTCCCTGCAAACCCCAAAGCCGCCCCTTTGGCTTCAGCCTGACCTAAAAAGCTTCATCTTCCATAGTTGTTTTTTTTTTTTTTAGTTCAGCTATTGAACCATGAATCCCTGTTATGGGGAGGGGGGGGGGGGGGTGCTTACGGAAGGTGAGGATGGGAATGGAAGGGGGGGGGGTGTCTCATTCCTGGTATCGCTTTCCTGCCTGCTTCAGAGATTTAGAAAAGTTTATTTCTGGGTTTAACCAGGAGGCAGAACCAGCCCCTCAGGGCCCCATCCCCGGGCGCCTTGGTGCGAGTCTGCCGAAACCTGCCCAACTCCCGGGCGTGAGCGTTCCGCGGGGCCCGGGCAGCTTTGCAGGGATGCAGCTGCACCCAGCGGGGGCTGGGTGGGCTCGGTTGGGCTCGGGGGTGGCAGGGTCACAGCTGGGGATGTGCTGTGGCTCCCTCCCTACGGGCGCTCGTGGCCACCTGGGCTCCGTGCCTCAGTTTCCCTACCTGCACCGAAAGTTCCGGCCCTTTGCCGAGGCGAGCATCCTTGGTCCCGGCTGCTCGGAGGTGTGACTGTGGGGTGGGAAAAGCCTTGGTGATGCCAGGAGATGGCACCATCCTCCCAACCGGGGCTGCGGGAGAGCCCGGGTCGGGGTACCCCGCTCCCTGCCGCACCCCTGGCAGGCGGGCGAGGGCTGGCACCGCTCCTGGCCTGGCATTGCTTTCTGCGGGAGGTGGTGGCCCTTCCCACCACAGCAAGGCCTCCGAGCCACCCTGGGGGACGGCCACCCATGCAGAGCCCCCCCCGTCACACCTCCTACACCCCATTAAACCTCTTCCTCCCCGTTCAAGCCCAGCCGGTCCCGCGCTGCTGCCCGGGAACTTCCCCGGGGTCTGCGGGGTGAGGCCAGCGAGTTCAGAGCAGCCCGAGTTGAACCGGTCCCACCCAGCCGTGCCCAAGCTCCGCTTTGGTGGCGTTTAGTTCCCTTTTTGGTCAAACCGGCGCTGGCAAGCGGTGCTTTGCCTTCTGCCACCCACCACGGCCCGGGGAGAGAGGGGTTGGGGGGTTTTTTTTCTGCATTCTGGTGAGCAGCCCTGACCGGGCGTCTTTTATCTTTTAATTTCGGGCTCTGGAATGGGCTCAGGCTCTGGAAGGGGCTGCCTGGGGAAGGGGTCGAGTCCCCATCCCTGGAGGGATTTAAAAGAAGGGCAGATGAGGTGCTGAGGGGCAGGGTTGAGTGGTGGGATGGCAGGGGTAGGGGAACGGTTGGACTCGATGATCTTAAAGGGCTTTTCCAACCAAAGCGATTCTATGATTCTAATTTCTGGCACCTGCTATTTAATGGTGTTTGGGGGGGGGACCAAATGTGAGCGAAAAAGGAGAATCATGAAAGTGGGATTTGGCAGCTCGGCCTCCAGAGTTTCAGCAAAGGAAAGGGTTGGATGCTCTTTGCTCTTCCCCGTCCCGGGGGAACGCCCCGGCATCGCAGCGTCCTCTCCATTGCATGTTCTGGGGCAGCAACGAGGATGATGGGGGGACTGGAGCATCTCCCCTAGGAGGAAAGGCTGAGGGAGCTGGGCTTGTTCAGCCTGGAGAAGAGAAGGCTGAGAGGGGACCTCATCAACACCTACAAATATCTCAAGGGTGGGGGTCACCAGGATGGAGCCAGACTCTTCCCAGTGGTGCCCAGCGCCAGGACAAGGGGCCATGGGCACAAACTGAAGCAGAAGAGGTTCCAGTTGAATGTGAGGAAGAACTTCTTGACTTTGAGGGTGGCCGAGCCCTGGCCCAGGCTGCCCAGGGGGGCTGTGGAGTCTCCTTCTCTGGAGATCTTCAACCCCCGCCTGGCCGCTGTCCTGTGCCCCCTGCTCTGGGTGAGCCTGCTTGGGCAGGGGGGTGGCACTGGGGGAGCTCCCGAGGGCCCTTCCAACCCCTGCCAGTCTGGGATTCTGTGACTCTTGGGCGTCCCACTGGGAATGATCCCTATTTTTCATAAGAGATTGTTGTTTCTGGGCGCATTCGTGATGCTACAGGTGCAGCCGCAGGGCAAACCTTCAAAAAAAATCACTGGCCAAAGGGGGGGTGTGGTCAGGGAGGGATTTTTCCTTCTTTATTTTTATTTTTTTAAATTTTTCTCCAGTTCTCCCTGTAGCACTGCCTCCCGTCCCAGGTGGAGCGGCCGTGCCGTGCCGGCCATCCCCACCTTGACCTCGGTGCCGGCACGCTCCGGGGCGCTTTGCCGGTGTCCCCAGCGAAGGAGCTCGCCCCCCCCCCCCGGGGCCGGCCGGCCGTGCTGGGGGGGCTCCCCGGCTCCCCGAGCCAGCCTGCGGATTGATTTTTCCGCCGGGCTCCTCGCAGGCGGGGGCTGGCAGCCGGCCGAGGACTTCGCCCGCCCGTTCAAAGGCTTTTCTTGTTCGGCGCCCGGGCTCCTGGGGAGCCCCGAAGAAGGGCCCCTTTCACGGCCCTGCCTTTCCTAGACAGAAATTGTCATTTTTCAAACACAGCTTCCCTTCTCCTGGCCCGGAGCCCTGACGTCAGGCCGCCTTTGTGATGCTCGGGGCGGCATTTTCTGCTCCCGTTTCTTTTCCGACGTTTTAAACGACGGCCGGGCCGGGCGGCCAGCGAGGGGCAACCGGGGCGGCCACCGGGCGGCTTCCGAAAGAGCCCGTTGGGTTTGCACCTTCCCCCGAGCGGGGCCCTCAGCCCCGGGTGGCCATCGAAGAGCCCCGATGGATGCGGCGGGCTTGGCTACCGAGTTTCTGGGTGTGATGGGAGAAGAAAAAGTTTTATTTTATATTTTATTCTATTTTTTTATTTTATTCTAATTTTTATTTTGTTTTATTCTCATTTTTGTATTATTATTTTATTCTTCTTTTATTTTATTTTATTCTATTTTTTGTTTGTTTTATTATTTTATTCTAATTTTTATTTCATTTTATTCTATTTTTTCTGTTTTATTATTTTATTCTATTTTTTATTTTATTTTATTCTATTTTTTTTTAAATTTTTATTCTATTCTGTTTTTTTTTTATTTTATTTTATTCTATTCTATGGTTCGTAACACCACCACGGATTCTGAGGCCATCCACAAGGCCGTTTTACAGCACGCTGGTGCGAGCCGTGGCGCGCGGTCGGTGGGACCACGGCTCCGCGTCCCGGGGGGGCTGCAGAGGCGCTCAGCACCAGGGGGGTCTCCCCGGGGGGGGGGGGGGGGGGTGAAGGCTCCCAGCCCCTTTTCTCCGCTCGGGAACCAGCGAGGAGCCGCGGCGGGGGGAGGCCGGAGCCGGCCTTGCGAAAGGGCCTTTCCCCGGGGCGGCTCTTGGGAAACGCGGCCGGATGCCATCACCGGGCCGCGGCGTGACGTCACGGCTCGGGAAACCATTGCAACACAACCCCAGAGCAGAAACCGTCCCCAAAAAACCCATCCCCTTCTCCCTGCCCAAATTCCCCTCCTTGCATCAGCCCCGGCGGCGCTTGCACAGCTCCCGGCTCTGGCGGCGGGGGACGAAGAGCAGCGGCGGCGGCGGGCGGTGGGGCCGGGGCTTTGCGCGTCCGTACGCCGTCACCGTCACCGATTCTCAACTTTGCCCGCGCTGCTCCTTGCGCTCGAAATTTTCCAGGCTTGGCGCGAGCCCAGGGGTGAAGTTTGTTTTGCAACCGAGCAAAAAAAATCGGCTCGGCGTTGTCAGGCGCGAGCAAAGTACGGGCGCTCCCCGGCTCTTCCCGCTGCCGCCTTTGCGTTCCAGCCGCCCGCTGCCGCCCTGGGCTGTGCCCCCTGGCGATGTCCCCTTGCCCGCAGGGTCCCCCACGGGGGGGTTATGTTGGCTTCTGTCCCCCACGGGGGGTTACGTTGGCTTCTGTCCCCCATGGGGGGTTACGTTGGCTCCTTAAATCGGACGTCCCTCCGTAAGGGTGCTGAGCGCCCCGTCCCACCCCACCCTGCCCTTGGAGTTGGGAGCCTCACGGTGTCACCAGCTCAGCCTCACGGTGTCACCAGCCTCCTGGTGTCACCGGCCCAGCCCCATGGTGTCACCAGCCTCGTGGTGTCACCAGCCTCGTGGTGTCACTAGCCTCGCAGTGTCACCGGCCCAGCCTCACGGTGTCACCGGCCCAGCCTCACGGTGTCACCAGCCCAGCCTCACAGTGTCACCGGCTCAGCCTCCTGGTGTCACCAGCCCAGCCTCACGGTGTCACCAGCCCAGCCTCATGGTGTCACCGGCCTAGCCTCACGGTGTCACCAGCTCAGCCTCCCGGTGTCACCGGCCCAGCCTCCCAGTGTCACCGGCCCAGCCTCGCGGTGTCACCGGCCCAGCCTCACGGTGTCACCAGCCCAGCCTTGCGGTGCCACCAGCCCAGCCTCGCAGTGTCACCAGCTCAACCTCACAGTGTCACCTTCTGCCCAAGGACCCCCTGGCAGGCAGCAGGGCCCCGTTGTGGTCCCCGGTCCCCATCCCACCACTGCCCCAAGGGGCAGGGGCACTGGGGGGGGACACAGCATCCCGGCAGGCGGGGAAAGCAAAGCCAAAAGCCCCGCCGAGGACGGCTGCTGGTGGCTCTTGTCCTCCCCACCCATCGGGGGGTTATCACAGTCTCTTCCCCGCTCTGTTCTGGGCCAAATTCAGAGCATTTACGTGTTTTCTGGTCACATGTACGGGGTCCAAAGGCAGCGGCGGTGCGGTGGCTGTTTCTCGGGCTCGGGTGCGTGTAAGCCCCCCCCTCCCGGGGTTCGTCGCGCTTGAGCCACGCAGGTGGGAGATGCTGCAAGATCTCGGAGGATCTCCAAGCGCTTGGGAGCCTCCGATCCCTCCAGGGTCTCTCTCTTTCCTTCCCGGAGGAGTTATGGCAGCGGAGAACGCCTGGACCTGTTCTACCTGTGTGTGATTTCCCTGGGCAGGTACAAAATTCCTGCCGTTCCTGCCGGGCTGAGTCACGCGTGTCTCCTCCGGGTTCCCGCACCGGCCCCGGAGCTCCCAGCCCTTGGGAGCCTTCACCTCCGGCTCCGCTTCCGAAGGTGGCGAGTGAGTCACCGCCGTGGGAGGTGGTCGCCCATCGCACCGGGGAGGCTCAGCCCCGGG
>JADKXX010010901.1:0-21231 GCA_017310255.1 Butorides virescens | reverse complement strand
CAGCTGGCCCTACTAAAAAGATTTTCCCCCTCTTTCCTATAGGCCCCCTTTAGGTATTGAAAGGCCGCAATCAGGTCTCCCCGCAGCCTTCTTTTCTCTAGACTGAACAACCCCAACTCTCTCAGCCTGTCCTCATAGGAGAGGTGCTCCAGCCCTCGGATCATTTTAGTAGCCCTCTTCTGGACCTGCTCCAACAGTTCCATGTCCTTCCTGTGCTGAGGGCTCCAGAGCTGGACGCAGTACTCCAGGTGAGGTCTCACCAGAGCTGAGTAGAGGGGCAGAATTACCTCCCTCGACCTGCTGGCCACGCTCCTCCTGATGCAGCCCAGAGTACGGTTGGCCTTCTGGGCTGCCAGGGCACATTGCCGGCTCATGTCCAGCTTTGTATCCACCAGCACCCCCAAGTCCTTCTCGGCAGGGCTGCTCTTGATCCATTCTTCCCCCAGCCTGTATTGATACTGGGGGTTACCCCGTCCCAGGTGCAGGACCTTGCACTTGGCCTTGTTGAACCTCATGAGGTTCATGACCTGTCCAGGTCCCTCTGGATGACATCCCTTCCTTCTGGTGTGTCAACCGCACCACTCAGCTTGGTGTCATCTGCAAACTTGCTGAGGGTACACTCGATCTCACTGTCCAAGTCATTGATGAAGATGTTTAACAGCACCGGTCCTAGTACGGACCCCTGAGGGACACCACTCGTCACCGGTCTCCATCCGGACATTGCGCCGTTGACCACTACCCTCTGGATGCGACCATCCAGCCAGTTCCTTATCCACCGAACAGTCCACCCATCAAATCCATAGCTCTCCAATTTAGAGAGAAGGATGTTGTGGGGGAATGGTCTTCATCCATTTCATCAAGAAAGATACCTTCACTTTATTGCTAGATGTGCTGGTATTGCCCATAGAGAAAACTAGGCTTAAAAAGGACATGGAAGCTTACTTCTCTTCTCCTTCTGTTAAACCTACTAGTTAGTTAAAGATACAGTGAATGGCAGGATGATACAGGAAAAATTCTCAACTATTTACTCTGCAATAAATGAAACAGTAAAACCGGTTACTTTGCAGCCTGTATCTTTTAATTTTTTTCTGTTAGGACTGATTGAATATTTAGGGGAAACATAAAGGTATGAAAAGAAGATTAATTTATTAGCAAAGTTTATGTTTATTCTTTTGCCAGGAACATTGGTTTGACTGAAATATGAAAGTCTACTAGACTTGCTGTTCACTATTATTCACTGTTCTTGCTTTCTGGCTCATGAACATTGGTATCTCACTTTTCTCAAACTATGGATAGATTAAATTAAAACTTTTTATGAACTTTACTTTTTATGTTCTTTTAATTTGCATATTTCCATGTAGCTGTGTGTGTATATATATGTGTGCGTGTGTGCGTATACATGTGCACATATAGGTACATACATATGTGTATATATACTAAAAATTCCCTAGAATATGTTCTTTATTAAGAGTTCATAGGATGTGGCATCTCATCTTAAGCTTTTTTTGGCAGTAGAAATAGGGATGAAACACTAAAATGGTCATGTCATATTATTATCTCCTAAAAGTTCACAAATGTATTTTCAAAACCGCTTCTACTTAACTAACGGCTCAGTCTTTAAAAGATGTAGAGCACATAGTCATACAGCAGCAAATGATGAGTAGAAATGGACAGACTATTGTGCTGATTTAGTCACTCACATTTTGAAACTATACCTTCTTTTCCAAACTCCTCATTATCAGTAAAGCTGTCAGAAAACTGTAAAAAAAATACGAAAATGTTGGATGGTTGTTTATAATATGTGGCCTCCTTAATCATTAAGTGTTACCAGTCACTCAAAACCTTGCCTACACAAGCATTTAGGGAACGCTATCCTCAGAAGGCCTGAGCCACAAATATTAGATAAGTTGCTTGGGTCTTTTGCTCATGATTTTTTCTTTATGGGACATTGAAATTCATATTTGTACAAAGTAATGTCTGCTTGAACAATGGAATTCATTACTTGATGCTTGCCATCAGTTATCTGATGCAATCAGTCATTCAGTCTGAATGAATGCCATCAGTCATTCAGTCAAAAAACCAACAAAAACATAGGTTCTAAGCTGACTAATTGAATTTAAAATGTAGTAAATTATAAACAGGTTAAGTAAGCAGTTTATCAGCTTCCCGTGGGTGAAAATTTTCTTTGATACTGAAGCGGGGCTAAAGGGTTAACAAAAGGACCTTTGTGAAGCCAACTGTAGATCCATCTTAAATTGCTAGCATTGTGTTTTAGATTAACTTACTAATCATATGAAGTAAACTAGAGATAAGAAACTAACACTGCAGGGAATGTGGAAGAGGAGAGATTAGTAGGAGATGGCCCATCTTTGTTGTAGGCCTTGGAAGGCCTGTAGGAGAACAAAGTGTCTGGCACTTTGTCGATATGAGGATAACCAAGGATGGGGAGCCAGTTGGTACCAGCTGTGTTGTTCTGACAGTGGAATCAGGGGGGTGGAAGCTGGAATTCACCAAAAGGACAAGGTGAAGAAGAGGAGTGGATGAAGTAAACGACCCCTGAAGACCACCGACTCAAATCACTGAGCCTGCGCAGCTGGGAGGGACTTATGGAAATGACCTCATGAAACTAATTTTAATACGAAGCAGGGACAGGTTATGCCTATGTATAGGCGTATTGGCAAACTTCATGTATATGTAACACTTTGCTACATATAAACGGACAAGCTGCAGTGTTGCGGTGCGCACGACTTTGGTGGGACTACCCCCCGTGCTGCCCGGCGCTGAATAAACATACCTACTTTACAATCTTACGGATTGTGGAGTCTGTTTTCCGCACGTCAATACATCATTTGAAAATAGTAAATTTTGTTTCTTTATAAACACTTTGTAAGAGGTTTCTGAAACCCAGAATGGGTACTTGAAGGTGAAGATTTAACTATTTTTCATCAGGTATGTAATCTGAGCCAGGAAATACTAAGCATATCAAAGATTTAATTGCATATACTCTCTACTAACCATCTGAACAGAGATCTTCTTGATCCCAGAATGGAAATGGATGCATTCCATGGTAAATACTGTCCTATACCATAACTTTTGAGAGGGCTTACAACTTAAATTAATTTGTAGATTCCAGACTAAGCTTTCCATACATATATCCATATTTCCTTTCTATTAAAGGATTTCTCTCAGTTCCAAACAACTTTTTAAATTTTCAAATAGGCAATGTCTAATTAAGCTCTTATTCTCATAGATAATTTTCTTCTGGATAAATAATATACCATGTTGAAATGTATTCTCTTTTTAAATTGAAAGAGTAGGAGTGAGTGAAAGTCATATTAATAATAAAAGTATTATCTACCATGCAACCTAAATTATACACTCATTTCTGTGGCTCCATAACTAAGCAGCTGGCTGAAGCTGCTAGAGATGTTTCGTCTTCTTGGAATGATTTTGCACTTGTCAGGGTATTCTGTAAAAAGTCTGCATGTACAGAATTTGCTGTCTGCATTTTATATTTAAATGTCTCTGCTAAAAGGTGATCACACAATTTTATTCTCTACTTTTCTGAGCACACCTGCCTTGTCAACCTTTTGAAATATCATACTCTGAAAGCAGTAATGTAGCATATTGTAAGGGACTAGAAACTTGTCTGTAAGGGACTAGAAACTTGTCTCAACATCGGTGACAGGCAAGCTTAATCACCACGGCAATTGAGTGGGGCATTTTCAGCCCATTAAGTCCCACCCCACAGGAGTGTGTGTCCTGTTATCTTGGAGTACACGTCCTCTGCGCATGCGCCCGGGCCCAGAGTCGACTGACAATGGGGAGGGGGCTCGGACCCCCTAGAACTTTCCAGAAGACTCTAGTGACGGTACTGGGCATGCGCCCCACTGCCGAGTGGGAGGCGTGGGTATGCAAAACAGTCATTGACTATGCAAAACACAACCCTATGAAAGGGGAACCAGCAGAGACCAAAGAGAGCGTCCAGGAACATCTAATCTCCACCAGATTCGAAGATACATCAGGCCGCACCAGCCGCACGGACCGCGTGGATCGCTCAGGCCGCATGAACAGGATATAGACCCGTGGTGGTAGCTATTGCAACACTCCCGTGCCATTTGTTTCTCCCCTCTCTTTCCCTTTCTCACTTTTCCTCCTTTTCTCTGCTTTTCTCTCGCCATTTGTTGTTGGCCAAATAAAGTGACTTGGCACTTGACTCCGTTTTGAGTCTCAATTCTGTTCCCGAGAATGTAAAAAGAACCTAGTCACGATAAAACATTGGAGTTAATCAGAAGTTAAGCCCAGCCACCTCCAACCTCCCAGAATTATCTGAGGTCAGTTGGAAAGCAAGGGGGTTTAACCTCTGCCAAATTGTTCAACCCAATAGTGGATCGTGACACATATTTAAGATGATTCCTTTGTTATGAAAATGTATTTATTATTGGAAATAAATATTGGAAATGTATTTATTATTGGAAATATCAGATTATATTTTTTCTTATTATCTTACAATGTTAAAATAATTTATATCTCTATGAATCTCTATAGCCATCAGTAATATGAATATTTCTTCTCACACAGGAAGCCCAAATCCTGAGTAGTACACCTAGTAACATTATGATAAATTTTTAGGGTGTCATAAAATTGCTATGAAACAATTGGTATTGGTCATACCCATTAAGATCTTTTCTTCAATTTAAGCAATTAGTACACTGAAGCCACTGTGTGGGATCTCTTGAATGCATAGCATTTAAGGGCCATAAAGACTGGGGGAGCTTTCTATCTTCAAGATTTCTGAGTTCTAACTCTCCAGCAAAGAGGTTATATAACAGGAAACCTACAAAGATGTATTTTAAAATTTGTTATCTTCTGTTGGCATTTCTTAACCAAGTCCAGAACTTAGATGGCCAGGTCTTCTGTATCCTTTTAAAGTGCCCATTAAACTGAAAGCACAACTATAGTTGATTATTTACAACCATTTGCACCAGTTATCTCAGATTTGTAACTATCTCATTAGGCTCCCTGAATTCCTTGTAATTCTAAACCTTAACATATAACAAAGATAATTGTTCATTAACAAGGCTGACTATCTTTATCGGTCTTTATTCAGAGTTCAATATATTTGAAAGGAACTTTCAACTGTGTCTAGCATAGATTTTATTATTTTCCTTTCCCATATCTCTAACAAAGATTAAAAAATAACACACTGAACACTAAAACATGTTGGAACATTGAGACAAGTTTATTATATTTTCTGCATTTTATCTGTAGGTTTGAGCAGGTTTTATACAGGCAATAAAATTCAATACAACCACAATCACATTACCTGCTTTCAAAGGAACACCACTATCTCAATAAATGGAATTTCAGCAGTCCACCTGCACACCAAGATTACCTTGCTGAAAAAGGATGGAATATTTTGCAGCAGGAAAAGTAACTATATGCCAAACTAGAGTCTAACTTCAGCAAAAAGACCCTTCACGATCTGAATGAAAATTTGTCATGTCATGCTCCACCATAGCAATGCTTTATAATTTACTTCAGCATAGTATCAATACTAATGTTAATGCTAATGTTAATACTAATACATACTAATATTAATAGTAATAGCAATACTACTAATAATAATAAAAGAAATAGAGGTATCCATTTGGGGCATTGAGATATGTCTGTGGAAATTGCTTTCTCTCAGTTAACACTGAAAAATATTTTTTAGTGATGGAAAGGGAAATTATTTTTATATTGACCAAATATCTGGAAGCTGAATTGTCAGCAAATGCCTTTAATGAGCTCAAGAGGATAACAGGCTATCATACACAAGCAAATATTATATTTTCACTTTCATAGGCTATTTATGACTGGGGGAATAATTTTTCATGTTGCTATTGTTGTAGACGGGAAATCAATATACACAAAGTCTAATGTAATGCAGGTACAGTGAAAGTGCAACGTCAAACACCGCTGCTTGCTGTTACCTCCTCCATAAAAGCATTGGCCCACATTCCTTGCCCTTACCAACTTGAAGTAGCTGAAGCTGAAACAAGAAAAATACAGAACATGAGGTAATTCTTTAAACATTCTATGTGCTTGTATTTTATTTGTGTATGTATATTTATATATACATACAAACACAGACTCACAAACACCCTTTCTGCATGAAAGAAAACTGAAATAAATAAATAGAAAATAAATAACTAAAATAAAACTCTACCTGAGTACTGACCTAAGACTTAATTTCTGAGAACATCTTACTACATTCTGAAAACAAACACATTGTGTAGCTGGAAAGAAATGTTATTGTTTTGTCCATAAGCCATTTGGACTTAGGTGAATTTATCATAATACCCCCTAGCCAGTAAAATACTTAAGTACAGGTGTAGTACTAAACTTGCTTCTTCTAAGACAAACTAAGCGCTTAGCTTACATTTACAGGAACCTGTAAATAATTTCAGTTGCCTAAACTATCATAAAGTCTTGGGGCTTGGTTCTGGCCTGCCTTAAATTCATTATACCTAGCTCTTGATCGACCAGTTTTGTTGCCTCCAAAATAAAGATTTCCCATCAGAAATTGCACCATATGCATTGCCAGGAGGCTAACTCAGATTACCAAAGACCAATTTAAATTCTATGTCCGATGAAATTCATAAATGTCCTTGAAGGATAATTTCCATACACCTTGCATGAATGCAACAGGAAAACAAGTTTTTCTTACAGGTTTGTAACTACACATAGACAGGATCTTTACTGGATAGAAAGATTACTTGGGAGGGAGATAAGGAGACACTAATCAGTTGTAATAACAGCTCTTACCACAATTACTGTTTTTTCCTTATTCGTTCTTCCTTTGTACCAGTCAATTCCAACTCTGCTTTGATTACAGATAGTACTGGAGCACCCGCTCTTTTTCCCGCCTTGCATTATTTGTTTTGTTTCTATTTGTTTCTTCCTGACACTTCAAAATAAATGTTTTTTCTAGACACATAAGATGAAAATGTTATACTGGCAGCAGATCCTGTTTCTTAACCTGTTCATTCCTTACTGTCTTTTTTCATTTTATTTTGCATCTGACATTCCTTCTGAGTATCTCTACTAAATAGGAGAAAAAAATAAGTTCTGTAGGTAATCTTACTGACTTGTGCTTATTTGTTCTTTTCCATTCCATTCATCTTGTGTATAATGTGTGTAACATAGGCTTTCAGTAAGAAGTTCTGAACAGAAGGATTTACTTTTTCATTTTCTTTAGCTACCCTGTACTCAGTGGTAATTCTCTATGGAAACTATTTCTATGACTTGTCTGTATTGGGTACTACACTCAGTTTGCTACTTTCAGATGAGTTTCCAACCATGACAGAATGAAGAAAATTGTATTTCGGTGGCTGAAGGATAGATTTCCATTTCGTAGAGCTGTAGTCATAATTGGTGGCTACTCAGTCATTGCAAGATAGATCTAAAGGATGTGTAAAATTAATGGTTCATTCTTCTTTTCTCTTCTCCCAACAGGACAAATCTCAAACACATTGTAGAAGCAGTATGGAAAGATTGCTTGTGTTGCAGTTGCTATTAGGCAAAGCATTGTCATAATTGAGATATATCTCTGAGCACTAACATTTTCCTGAAGATTGACTGCATGCAAACATGAGCTCCAACCTGTCTGTGTAACTTAAAGCCACTGTGTAGTTGTCCTTTACTCAATCTCTTCACAAGAAACACATATCCGATTATGAGTTAAGGGCAAGAGGCATTGTTTTGGGCTTCTCTGCTTTGTTTTTAATCAAAGTTCACTGAGAATGTAGCTTTCTCTTGCTCATTTCAGTATGTCTCTGACTCATCTTTCCATTTAGCTGGACCTCCTTCACTCTAAATTGTGCTACTTACTGTTGCTGGGCAACCCTTCACTGTTGCAGTGCTTGTACATTGAGCAATACTATCAGTAACTCTTTTCATCTTACATTTTGTTTTTCACAAAAGAATAGACACAACATAAAATGTATTATACCTTGAGATAAGCAGGCTACCCTGGTGGACGTGGAAAAGTTGCTTTGTATTCAATTCTTACTTGTCTCTGATTATGCATTAACATTTGATTGCCTAGCAGTAAAACCTGTGTGCAGGTTACCTAGGGGTCACTGCTGGGAATGATCTTTGTGGTAGGAAATTTGTGTTATAGACAGCAGCTGATCCTGAGACAGCTGTTTAGAGCCTTTGTGTAAGCCATCATCAAAACAGACTGAGTTGGACTGAAAAGAAAGCTTTTGACACGGTTTTTGGTTTTCAGTCATGCGATACAATGCTGAGTAACACTGAAGGAAAATTTGTATCAATATTTGAATCTTTGTCTTAGATTTAGAAATAATTGCAGTTATTAATATCCTGCAACCTCAGGCAGGTTTCCATGCCTCAGAGCGTTTGTTAACCTGGGGAGAAAACAGTTTATCCTAAGGGATATAAAGGGAATAGGTACTCATCTTGGGATATCTCGTTTTGCAAAAACAACTGATTCCCATTTTAGCTGGATCATGGCTCCTGTGGCACTCCTAGGGTGACAGTGCTGAGCACTTATGCTATTTTTCAAGTAGTGGAATTAACACTGATTTAGCTGACATCTAAACTCATCTTTCTGCAATCATAAATCTTGAATGAATTTTAATTATTCCAGTAAATTGGCTGATCATTGTTTGACAGGAAAATTTACTGCTCCCTTCTTTTATTATTCCAGAATATTTTCACTCCAGCCTTTGTCACATCTACAGCCTCTTAGATATGAAATATTTAACATTTTTAAAGTATATTTGCAATATACTCCATAAGTAGTATTTCAAAATTTACACTGTTTTAACTATGATGCAGTTTGCAAATATTCTATAGAGATAAGAACATTACATAGTACATAAAAAAGACAATATCTCCAATGAACACAACCCAATTCATTTTTCTATACAGTTTCATCTGAAAAACTGGGATCATCATTTTGTGAAGCAATTCAGTAGTCAATTTGTAGTGTAGTTTTCTGCATGACTCATTGACCTTTTCTTTCTTAATCTCCAATTTAAAATGAGCCTAGGCAACAGCGACTAAATAGTCCATCTGATAATTGGTTTCTTAAGAGCTCCATAGAAGGTGTCTAGTAAACATAATTTGAAAGCCCACAAACTCTAAGGAAAGACGTGTTTAGAAATTCTGAGCAGGCTTGGCACTTGGGGGGGAAAAAAAAAGATAAAAAAGGTACATTTGACATACAGATAAGAACGAAAAATCAGTTGCCCTTAAAACTGTTTTAACATACAGAGCCGCTATGGTATTCCTCATTTCAAGCATATCTATGCTTTGCAAAATCTGCTAGAATTGTATGAGGAATGATTGATTTGATGTTAGTAGAAACTGAAAATGTTCCTGTTGTGATAATTTGTTATTTCTTGAACAACAGATTCAAATGAAACGTTGCATAATTCTGTCAGATTTATTACTAGTTAAATTTCATTAATTGAATTTGTTTGGTGTGACCCCAGTCTTGATTAAATCACTCTGTAAAAACAGAACAGGAATAGCATGGATCATTATCTTTATATATGATACAGTTACTTTGCCTATTTATTCTTTCAGTGGCTCCTGCTGTCAAATTTGCATGACCAAACAGGCCAGCGACATTTTCCCTCTTGTTATGATTTAATTAACCTAGCAGTAGAACTCTAGTATCTGTTATGAATGTTTTGTTAGAAGTCTAATATTCTATCAGGATTTTTTGGGGTGTTTTTTGTTTATTAGGGTTGGGGTTTTTTTTTTGGGGGGGTAGGGAGGTGGGGGGGGTGTTAAAGTAAGAGTACAGGGAGTATCTTTCCACGGCACTAATAGACCAAGATGGGAAAGAGATCTACCAATTGCCAGCAGCTGGAGCCAAAAATATAACAACGTATAGAAAGGACCAAGAAAATGAAAGAAAGACAGTTGGATTAAAAGAGTAAAATCTGAAGTCACAAAAAGGGAGTCTTTACAGAAGGAAACTTTAAAAAAAATTCAAAAATGATTAAATAAATATTTTAGTTAAAAGCACTTACATGAAATCAACTTGCCTAACTGCTCCAAGTACTAACTGCTGAATGAAGGAATGTTAAGTGATTAGGGTGCTTGTTCCAGAACAGGGAAACCCTGGCTTCAGTCTTTGACATGATCATTGGTTTCCTGTGTTTTAATCTGCCTAGTTCATTCTATAAAGGGAAGGTAGCGATATATATTTTCCCTCAAAATACATAGTGTAATATTAAATAAATATATGTAAGATTATGAGACTCTTAGGTACTAGACTTACAGGATTATTACTTATAATGATATAGAGTATAATGTGGTAGAAATATTTGCTGTCCAACTTGCACTGAGAAAAATTAAAATACCACTGATTTCAATATGATTTTGGAATAAGAACATTTTTCTATGAATAAAGCAACAGTAATATTTTGATTTTTCTATCAGTCTGTTTTTGATATCCAAAGAGTTATGAAATGTTTAGTGAAAATAATATATGTACGTACATTTTTACTAGGCTTAACTTTTTATATCTCTTTGAGCAATTTAGAAATAAACTCAAATATGGAGCTAGGACTATTGCAATATTCTATATGCAAACTGCAAATATAATATCAGTGTTTAATTAAAACCAGAAAAAGCTACTAATGAGGGAGAGCTGTTAGAGTAGGAAGCTAAGTAGGAATCAATTATTATGACCTGATTACTTTCATAATCAACATGGAAAAGAAAGTCTGTAACTGTAATACTATATAGCTATATTAGTCCTTCAGAAAGGTTAAATACCCGCTTTCATGGGAAATTAGAAATTAAAATTATCAAAAGAGAAAAAGAATCTGAATAAAATTGAACTTTATTGAAAACATTTGAAACAACTTAGGAGAGCTGGCTGTGTTTTTCAAGGGAGACTAATATAGAATCATAGGATCATTTCAGTTGGAAAAGACATTTATGATCATCAAGTCCAACTGTTAACCTAACCCTGCCATCCCACCACTAAACCATGTCCCTAAGCACCTCGTCTGCCCAGCTTTTAAATACATTCAGGGATGGTGACTCAACCACTTCCCTGGGCAGCCGGTTACAGCACTTAACAACCCTTTGGTGAAAAAATTTTTCCTAATGTCCAACCTAAACCTGCCTTGGCACAACTTGAGAACATTTCCTCTCATCCTATCGCCCATTACCTGGGAGAAGAGACCAACACCCACCTCACTACAACCTCTCCTTTCAGGTATTTGTAGAGGGCAATAAAGTCTCCTCTCAGCCTCTCATGCCCCAGTTCCCTCAGCCACTCATCATAAGACTTGTGCTCCAGACACTTCACCAGCTTTGTTGCTCTCTCGGACATGAACCAGCAACGCAATGTCTTCCCTGTAATGAGGGGCCTAAAACTGAACAAAGTTTTTGAGGTGTGGCCTCACCAGTGTGGAGTACAAGAGTATAATTACTTCCCTGATCCTGCTGGCCACACTATTCTTGATACAAGACAGGTTGCCATTGGCCTTCTTGGCCACCTGGGCACACTGCTGGATCATATTCTGTTGGCCATTGACCAGTAGTACCCCCAGATCCCTCTCTGCCAAGCAGCTTTCCAGCCACTCATCCCCAATACAGCATTGCATGGGGTTGTTGTGACCAAAGTGCAGGACCCGGCACTTCGCCTTGTTGAACCTCATATAATTGGCCTTGGCCCATCGATCCAGCCTCTCTAGGATCGACACTTGCACCCATTTTGGTGTCATCTGCAAACTTCACCTGGTCATAGAAGGAAATCGGGTTGGTCAGGCAGGACCTATCTTCCTGAACCCATGCTGGCTGGGCCTGATACCCTGATTGTCCTGCATATGCCTGGTGAGTGCACTCAGGATGAACTGCTCCATAACCTTCCCTGGTACTGAGGTCAGGCTGACAAACCTGCTTTTGGTTTCTATAATATTTCATGCAACTCTTTAGTTTCTTCATATCCTAGATACCAAAATGTAATTTATTGGGAGTAAGCATCCCTGAAATTGACACTAAAAAAAATTAAGAAACAATAACACATCAGTGCAATACCTGTAGAATAGAATAGAGCAGTTGGAAAAGACCTACAATGATCATCTAGTCCAAGTGCAACTGTAGCAATCTGTATAAGTAATTTCTATGCTATATGTATTTCAGAAGACACAAGTTAAACTGTATATAGTTAGAAAGAAACTGCAGCTTGCAAAGAGCTGTGGGCACTTGAGCAAGTTTATCCAGTAAGACTTCAGCCCACAGCAAGGACCCACACACAAGCAAGGGAAAAACATGAGGAGGAAGGAGTAGCTGAGATGAGCTGTTATGGACTGGTTGCAAACCCCCATTCTCCATCACCCCTGCACACCTCAGAGGGTAGGAGGTAGAAAAGCTGGGAGTGAAGGAGTGAAGTTGGGAAGGGGGTGTGGAAAGAAGGTGATTTAGTTTTTGTCTCTTTCTCATCATTCAACTCTTTTTTTAATTGGTAATAGGGTAGATTAATTTTCCCCAAGGCCTGTTGTTTTGCCCACTATGACAATTGATAAATCATCTCCATGTCATCCTGACTCATGAGCTTTTTCATGCTATTTTCTCCCCCTGTCCTGTTGGGGGATGAGGGAGTAAAAGAGCAGCTGGGTGGGTGTCTGGGAGGCAACCATGATCAACTCACCACAACTGCACAAAAATTCTCACAAACCTCATGTGTTAATTCCTTAAACTCATACAATACGTATCCTTTACTAATTACACATGAAGCAACAGGGCTGAGTGACTTAAGAATAAACATAACCTGACAAACCATTAGTTAGACAGACAAAGCAAAATGGTGCTCAAGAACTGAAACCCACACAAGACCTTAATATAAAGGGGAAAACACATGAGATTGTAGAAAGAAGTTGTATGTTTTATTTCTCATTTGAATAATGATAGCAATGTGGAAAGACCATAAAGTAATACAATAACTTTAAAGTGGTAGTGTATCGAAGAATTTAACTGATCTTTGCTTCTGAAGTTTCTATTTTGCACAACAACCTGCCGCGAAATTACTTCACATATGAAAAGCTTATTCACTTCACTAAATGTCATGCTCTTAATACAGTCACTTTCCAAACACTATTATATCATAAAATGTTACAGAAAATAATAAGGATGTTTTATAATTAGAACTGTGCAGGATCACAATCTGAGATTACTCATTTGCTTGAACATTCCTTTACCACCAACTGTCTGTATGACATTTGAATGTCACAAAGTTTCGTTCTTTAGTATTTTCACAGTAGTGTAGAATACTTGGATAGTAGTTTGCACATATGCAATGAGTTCTTACTAGATCCTATGTAAGCCTGAGATATACTCAGTTTCCTGCGGAGTTTCAGAGGTAATGTCTATATAAAGGACTATATAAAGGACTTCACCAATGAGTAGTAAAGGTTTTTAAGAGTAAGAAAACAAAAAAATAAAACAGGTTAAACATTAATTCAAACAGAAAAAAAGTTTCAAAAATACAGTGGTAATGACATAAAAAGACAAATTATCAGATGTCAACTCTCCCATTAATTTGTTGCAGGTCAACAAAGTGAAGACACCAGGTTTAAAATAAGGAAGAAGAATGCCAACTTGCATCATCATTCTTTGACATTATAGTTTGATGTTCTCAGGCCTCTGTTAACCATGCTTTAAGAAAGGTGACTGTGAAAGTGATACTAAATGGATGGGTACATGGCTAAAGTCATGTTTCAGTATTATTTTCATATTCTTGTACAAAAGGATCATTCCTTAAAGTACTAAAAGTGGGTTCTTTTTGCATGTTTACCTTTTTTTATACATATTTTAGTTGTTTTAGTCAAAGGTTCACAGAATTTGTTCATGGAGTGAATCACAGGCTCTGGAGTGCCATTCTTGTTCAAGAGGTAAAAAAAAGAGGCCATAGATTGGTTTATGTGACGGAATGCTGAGTCAGGTATGTTAGACTGAAGTCATTGAAAGTGTCTGGATCAAATTTCAATTCAGTGAGTTTTGACATTGACATGCAACTCCGTTTATGTATATGGCAAGATGGAGAATTATTTTTTAATTATTTTTTCTTTTATTATTTTTCCTTTTTTTTTAATTTGTAAGCAGCTTTTTGCAGCTTAAGAGTTCCTCTTGTGGGGTATTTTTCTTTCATGCCTTATATGATATTTCACATGAATACCTATAAGCAGATTAAACCTCACAATTTCCTCTTGCCAATAGTAGCATATGCTTTTTCCATGTAATGTAGAAAAAATATTTGTCAAGCCAATGCCCTGATTCATCAATAGTTTATTAACGACAATATTTTCACTTGGTTTTACTTTTTGTATCTTCCTTATTTATTTTTCTTATTCACTGCATTAATGCACAGCCCTCCTCTTATTTTTTCACAGAAAATGTGACTCACATACATTGCCTTTTTCTGATGCTTCCTTTGACCAGCTATTCTGTATTAACATTTAACATGTTACTGGTAATGTTTGTGTTAATTCAGGAAACTTTAAAGCTTCACTTGCCATGCATTTATTGTGAATTCTTATTACATTGAAAAATACCACCATAAATCTAAAAAAGTGTCTTTGCTCCAATCTTTCCTCTTTAACAAGAAAGTCCTAAGGTTTGTTTACTGGGTATAAGATCTGAATACATAACTTGTACAATTTGCCATAGCATGTACATGAGTGCTTGAAAAAAAATTACTACTACAAATACAATGAATATTTGTTAGCAGCACTGAAAAGAAGTGAACAAAATAAATGTTTTGTATAAATCATGCATTTAAAAATGAAAGTATAGTTTTCTTCTATGTATCTTGTTAAAAGAGCATCAATCATTCATTAAAGCTTATAAACCAAATATTCTCTTGTGGATATCTAGTTTAGCTCTTTCTAATGTCTCACTACAAATATATATTAAAATAATATTAAAACTTACACAGGATCTTACTTCATCTCCCAGACATAAATGAAAATAATGATATTTGAACTATTTTTTTATATTAAGTGACATTTTCTTAGTCTTCAGATAGAATTAAATTTACTACAGAGACATGCCTGCTGTCTCCTTGCATCATTTCACATGATGGAAAAACACTTCCTTTAAAAGAAGAACCGTTAGGAATTTGTTCCTGAAAAATCCTCACTTCTGATGAGTAAAAATCCCTCAACTTTGTTTGAGATGGAAAATATCTGTCAGCTTCTTTGTTTAGAGATCTCATCAGAAAGAGATTGATTTTGGTCAAACCAAAAAAGAATTATTCTGAGGACTGGGATATATTAAATAAAACATATTGACCAACTCAAACTATTAATTCTAAATACTAATTTCAGGAGTCATTTAATCTTTAACTTTTCTAAATAATTAAAACTGCTTTTGAATGAAGATGATAGAAAAATAGATAATCTATGAAAATAAAAGTTTCTCAGCTTTTTAAGGTCAAAATATTACTGGAATTTAACAAAATTTGACAGTAGTTCTTTTTTTGACCATCCATTATGAAGTTCTATAAATAGCTAGCTTTTAATTCAGCATAATTTCTGTCTACTTTATTTGGGATGTTTTCTTTCTTTGGTTGAGACAGGCATTAGGATATTAGGAATCTTACACTGCTGCTACTCTTTGTGACAAAGTGTCACTGAAAACTTGCAGAAAACTATAACTGGCTTCTGAGTCTGGATATGGAACTATATGCAGGCAGAGTTTCCAGCTTTCTCTTTGTAACCAGAGTTTGTCTACATGATTTTTTTTTCCTTTGTTGTCAGTATTTCATGGTAATTTTGATTTCTGTTTTCAGTTTTCTTTTTTCATTTCACCTAGTGTTTTTCCTCCCACGTGTATGATGCATTTTATTTTCTTTACATAGTGTTCTTTAACTTCCAGATCTCTACTTTGGATTATGTTCTTGTCAGTCTTGAAATATTTCATTTTGCTATCAGGGTGTGGGGTGGGAACAAGGTGTGTTGGAAAGAAGGCTTGCTGTATCAATTTTTTCCACATGGGTATTTCTGTTTAAGTCTTAAGTGATATTTAATTGTCTTCTCTTCTTCCTTCTAATTTCATAATGTCTTGTTTGAAGCAGGATGTTAAAATGACATTTTGATGTAGTCAAACAAAATCTTAAAAATGGTCATCTTCTTTTGAAGGTGTTTGTATTTCTATGCATTACAGTTTGACACTTTTTTTTTCTTCTAAACACCTTGTATACCAATTAGTTGTACTTAAAATCCATGTTTTGCTATAGTCATTGTTTCCAAAGTCTTAACAGTAATTTTTTTTTATCTGTTTGTATCACCTTCCATATACTGCATTGTTAAATGTTTTTTTACACATCTACTGTTGCCGACCATTTCTGTAACTTTTTAAGTTCAATTATGTTTTCATGGCTCTGTATTGTCGGCAGCACTGCTTGTTTAATTAGTAGGGTTTTTCCTTCTCATAGTATTGCCAACCGAAAGGTTAAAAAGTCATTATGTAACATGAGGTCTTGGTACAAATGCTACCTACCCTAGAATAGTTCCACATGTGTAGAAAAAATGCTGTTTGCTCAGGGTTCATAAACTAGTTTTTGATTCACTTTACACTATAGCTAGGTCAAAATATTTTAATTTTTTAATAAAATTTTAGTATGTACTGTATTAAATTATAATCTAAATTTTGTGGTAAAGAACTTTTCTTTTAGAAAAAGCTTTAAAAAATAAAAATACATTTCATAAAGTCTTAAAATGCAGATTGATTTTATTCATATTTAGATGTTCCTCCAGCTGCTCTAGCAATTCCAGGATTTTCTTTTCTTCTTAGCACTTCACAGGAGAAATCACTTCCAGCTGCATTTTCCTTTCTTTCCTTTTCCTCTTCTATATACTTTTTTTCTTTCCCTCGAGCAAGCCGGCTGTTTCTTAGATCTTGGGAAGTGTCCCACTGAAGAAGAAATCAACAAACTGATATAGCATACATTCATTGTTATCCATATTTCTTTGGTCTCCCCTTCTTCTTGTTATACAGGATCTTTAATCCAAATACTTTATAAAACCTTTAAAAAAATATAAATCAAGCATGATCCAAATTGTGCCTGAAACTCCTTGCTCAAGAAACCTCCTATGACAAATCAAGAATACTTAATTCCAAATCATAGACATGTGGCTCTATGAAATGTAATCATATTTGCAAAGGTGTTCCAATGCCCCCAAAATAGTGTTCTAGTCAGATCTTGTGTTGGGTTTTTTCCTTCTTTTTTCTCCAAAATGTCTTTCGCTTTAAAAAAAGAGTTTATTTCTATGGGTGTGTCCTGGTTTTGGCTGGGATAGAGTTAATTGTATTGCTGGTAGCTGGTATAGTGCTGTGTTTTGGATTTAATATAAGAAGAATGTTGATAAAACACTGGTGCTTTAGTTGTTGTTAAGTAGGGCTTACACTAAGCCAAGGACTTTTCAGCTTCTCACGCTCTGCTAGGTGCACAAGAAGCTGGGAGGGGCCACAGCTGGAACAGATGACCCAAACTGGCCAAAGGGCTATTCCACACCATATGATGTCATACTCAGTATATGAACTGGGGGGAGTTGGCTGGGGGACAGTGATCGCTGCTTAGCTTAGAGATGGGCTGGGCATCCATCGGCTGGTGGTGAGCAATTGCACTGTTCATCACTTGTTTTGTATCATCTTTTATCATTATAATATTATTATTACTATTATTATTATCAATCATCATCACCACCACCATCATTCTTTTTCTCTGCTGTTTTGTTAAATTCTCTTTATCTCAACCCATGGGTTTTACTTTTTTTCCCATTCTCTCCCCTATCCCACTGGGGAGGGGGGAGTGAATGAGCAGCTGTGTGGTGCTTAGTTGCTGGCTGGGGTTAAACCACAACAAGATTGCAAGGACATATTTAGAAAACTGTTTTCACGGAGCATCATTAACTTTGATTTTAACTCTTTATTACTGATTCTTCATCTGATATTATTGCAGTAATGCATTTGATAACTGTCCCCAAAATAAAACAAACTTGAGAAATGTTTTCCATGGTATTCTACAAATATAGACAAGTAAATAGTGCATTTAATTCCATTTGTAAAACCTCTGTTCAGCAATTAATGACGGTGAATTTAGAAAGAATATACTTAACCATGGTCTTTAAATTTGCATTCTGGAGTTGCAAGTACAGAAGACTGCAGACTTTCACTAATAATGAAAGTTCCAGCCTAAAAGGTAGGTTTTGCAACGTAACAAAATTAGACTAAATAAAATATTATAAAAATAATTTAAAAAGAAAGCAGACAAAGGCTGTATTTTTCCTTGGTGTTGGGGGGAATATAAATAATTCTAGAGATCATTTCTCTAGAGATCCGATTATTACCAACAGAGGCCAGAAAAAGTGTGTTGATTTTGAAGAGCATTCACTGAGAATGCAGGTTAGCTTCAGAAATTAAATAAAGCAAAAACCCAAACCAGTAAATTTCTCTGAAAATTAAAATATGCTTGTGATGGTGTTGTTCACAAAGTCTATTTTTATGAAGAAATTAGTTTGCATTGTACCAATCATTATGTAACAGTGCAAATTTTGGCATTTCTTGGATCACTGTTAACATTCTAGAACCTTAAAAGCAGTTTAAAACCAGGCAAATGCAGTCCTCAGTACGTGACTCTGTACAACATAATTAAGTGTTCCCTTCCGAAGTTCTTTTGGTTGTGGTATAATATAATACTATTGCTGATTTTCTTATATATTTAGCATCTCAAAATTGTGTGTTGACAACTAAAATGTCATGATTTAGAGTCGTTAAGTGTTTCAGTCATTCATTCCCAAGATATCTAACCTTGTTCAAATCTGTAACAGTGATTTACAAGAAAAATCATGTCTATGTAAAATTAGTGAAGACCACAACCCTGCCACCCAGGAAACAGAGAATATTAACAGCGATGAGTAGATTTGTATTAAAAAAAAATGTTCTGCTTTACTATATGTTGGCATCAGAAAGAAAGAAATCTGGACACTTGGGGATATCAAGGGTTATTAATGTTCTTTTTATCCTGTGAAATGTACTGTAAGATCTAGCTCCATATTTGGTTGTTCATGTCTTCTTTATAGTATTTATTATGATCATCTATTGTCAGTAGCTGAATTTCAGTATTTGTAATCCTGTTTGTTACTCACTTTCATTGCTACTAGGATTATTTCCCAGGAATAAAGGGTCTTAGGGTAAATATCTATCTACACAGTTTCAATATCTACTGGCTTTAGCACTTTTTACCTCTCACTTTTATTTTACAGATACTGTAAAGGAATTGGCATTTGCAGAGGTTAAAAGAGGCTCAGCAACAGAAAATAAGGTTCAGTGATCATAGAATCATAGATTCATAGAATCACCTCAGTTGGAAAAGACCTTTAAGATCATCAAGTCCAACCTTTAACCTAACCCTGACATCCCACCACTAAACCATGTCCCTAAGCACCTCATCTACCCTTCTTTTAAATACCTCCAGGGATGAGGACTCTACCACCTCCCTCGGCAGCCCGTTCCAGAGCCTGACAACCCTCTCGGTGAAGAAGTTTTTCCTAATGTCTAGCCTAAACCTGCCCTGGCGCAGCTTCATACCATTCCCCCTCGTCCTATCATCTGTTACCAGGGAGAAGAGGCCAACCCCCACCTCGCTACAGCCTCCTTTCAGGTAGTTGTAGAGGGCGATAAGGTCTCCCCTCAGCCTCCTCCAGACTAAACAACACCAGTTCCGTCAGCTGCTCCTCGTATGACTTGTGTTCCAGACCCCTCACCAGCTTTGTGGCTCTCCTCTGGACATGTTCCAGCAACGCAACACCTTTCTTGTAGTGAAGGGCCCAAAACTGAACACAGTATTCAAGATGCGGCCTCACCAGCACCGAGTACAGGGGCACAATCACTTCCCTACTCCTGCTGGTCACACTATTTCTGATACAGGCCAAGATGCCATTGGCCTTCTTGGCTACCTGGGCACACTGCTGGCTCATATTCAGCCTGCTGTCAACCAGTACCCCCAGGTCTTTTTCCACCAGGCAGCTCTCCAGCCACTCTTCCCCAAGCCTGTAGCACTGCAGGGGGTTGTTGTGACCCAAGTGCAGGACCTGGCACTTGGCCTTGTTGAACCTCATACAGCTGGCCTCGGCACATTGATCCAGCCTGTCCAGGTCCTTCTGCAGAGCCCTCCTCCCCTCAAGCAGATCAACACTACCACCCAGTTTGGTTTTGGTGTCGTCTGCAAATTTACTGAGGGCACACTCAATCCCCTCATCCAGGTCGTTGATAAAGATATTAAACAAGACCGGCCCTAGAACTGAGCCCTGGGGGACACTGCTTGTGACCGGCCGCCAACTGGATTTAACTCCATTCACCACGACTCTCTGGGCTCGGCCATCCAGCTAGTTTTTAACGCAGCAAAGAGTACACCCATATAGGCCATGAACTGCCAGCTTCTCTAGGAGAATGATATGGGAGACTGTGTCGAAGGCTTTGCTGAAGTCCAGACATACAACATCCACAGCCCTTCTCTCATCTACCAGGCGGGTCACCTGGTCATAGAAGGAAATCAGGTTGGTTAGGCAAGACCTGCCTTTCATGAACCCATGCTGGCTGGGCCTGATCCCCTGATTGTCCTCCATGTGCCTGGTGAGCACACTCAAGACAAACCTCTCCGTAATCTTCCCCGGTACTGAGGTCAGGCTGACTGGTCTGTAGTTCCCTGGATCCTCCTTCCGGCCCTTCTTGAAGATAGGCGTCACATTTGCCAACCTCCAGTCATCTGGGACCTCCCCTGTTATCCAGGACTGCTGATAAATGATAGAGAGCGGCTTGGCAAGCTCCTCTGCCAGCTCCTTCAGCACTCTTGGGTGGATCCCATCCAGCCCCATAGACCTGTGGATGTCCAGGTGGCATAGCAGGTCAAAAACTGCTTCCTCCTGGATTATGGGGGGTTTATTCCACTCACCGTCCCCATCTTCCAGCTCGGGGGGCTGAGTACCCTGGGGATAACTCACTGGGCCATTAAAGACTGAGGCAAAGAAGGCATTAAGTATCTCAGCCTTTTCCTTGTCTTTAGTGGCAATGTTCCCCCTTGCATCCACTAGAGGATGGAGGTTCTCCCTGGCTCTCTTTTTGCTGTTAACCTATTTATAAAAACTTTTCTTATTATCCCTTATAACAGTGGCCAGGTTAACTTCCAGCTGGGCT